>CAUYON010094906.1:0-33493 GCA_963573935.1 Arctocebus calabarensis
ACTGGGAGAGAAACGGAGAGAGCTTCTCTCTCCCCACTAGAATTTTCTCCCTCTAACAGATGCCTTAATGTTTTCTGTATTCTTTTCTTTCTTTTCTGTGAATAAATTCTGTCTTACAAAAAAAAAAAAAAAAAAAAAAGGAAAAAGTGAAGGGGGGGATAGAAAGGCAGGCAGGAGGGACAGTAAAAAAAACAGGAGAGAGGGACAGACAGGCAGGAGAATAGCACTATTTACCACCCAAGTGTGTTGAGGGGTGAAGGGCAGCCAGACGGGGCTGTGCTATGCTTGGCCCCCGCCTACCTCATTTTGCTTTTGGCTAGCCGGCCTGTCTCTAAGACAAAGAGTTTTGAGGAAGGCAGTGGGGTTGTCCCCCACAGGGGCACACATCCCTGTTCACCAGCAGCCGCTCCACCAGACCCTGGCTGCAGGGAGGGCAGCGAAGGCTGATGCTTGTGCCTCGTAAATGGCTCTGTTCCATCCTACGTGTCCATTTGCCCTTTCCTGGTGGAAGAGATTTTGTCTGGCAGACAGGCATCGCTGGATGTGTTGCCATGGTGATAGCTATGATGTCACTCGGGAGTAAATCAAATTGCAAATCTCCCAGTTGAAGGGCTCTACTTTGGAAGGGTCATTAGGAACAAACAAAGAGAGGTGACGCAGGGAGGCAAGTTGCAGGGTGGACCCGCTCCGAGTCCGTCCATCTCCTGCCTCTGCCTTTGTTACCTAAGAAGAGGCTCATGTGCTCATTCATTCATTCAGATACTCTTTTGAGCACCTACTATGTGCTTAAGCACTGTGCTAGGTAAAACAGATGGGGTCCCTGTTTGGCTGCGCCACGGTTACAGCCTAGGGGGCAAGACCAGCACATACGGGAAATCACACACGACACACGTGATTATGATGGTGATGCATGCAGTGAAGGAAAATACCAGAAGTATAATTATTTTGCTAATTTGCCATAACAGCGTACCACAGACTGAGTGGCTGAAACGATAGATGTTTAGTTTTTCACAATTCTGGAGACTTGAAGGCCAAGGTCAAGGTGTCAGCAGGGCTGGTTTCCTCTGAAGAGTCTTTCCTTGGCTTGCAGATGGCCACTTCCTCCCTGTGTCTTCACATGGTCGTCCGTCTATGTGTGACTGCATCCCAATTTTCTTTTCTTAAAAGGACACCAGTCACATTGGATTGGGGCCCACCCTAATGACCTCATTTTCACTGATTCACCTCTTTAAGGATTCTATCTCCACATATAGCCATACTCTGAGGTTCTAGGTGTCAGGACTTCAACATAAATGTGGGAAGGGGGGAAGGAACACAATTCAGCCATAACAGAAAGTGAAGGGAATGGATAAGAAGAAGATCCAGGTATCAGAGTGGAAGGGGTCAGGAAGCCCTCCCTGAAGAAATGACCCCTGAGTAGAGATGAGAAGGCCTGGGAGGAGTTTTTCAAGAAGGCAGGGAGAAGACGGAGATGAACTTCTAGAGAGAGGAAACAGATGTGTAAGGGCCGGGAACCGGGAAGTCTCATGGTTAGACCATGAGAGAGCTGGTGTGGCTGGGGCAGAGGGAGGAGGGGCGGATGGTGTAAGTCGTAGGCAGGTGCCAGGCCACACAGAACCTTGCAGGCAGAAGTAGAAACCTGAGCTTTTTCCCTGCAAGTGATGGGAATCCATTAGACCGTGGTTTTTAACCTTTTTTATCTCATGGCACACTTGAACCTAGAATTAAACTTCTGCCACACACTTAAATTATGTTGATAAAAAAAAGAAGAGTAAAAAACAGAATATACTTACTGTGCTCTGACATTCTTTCAAGAGTACTTTAATTAATGGTAAGGGTCATGGCACCAGCCACATGCACCGAGGCTGGCAGGTTTGAAGCCGGCCCAGGCCAGCTAAACAACAATGACAACTGCAACAAAAAAAAAAAAAAAAATTTTTTTTTCCGCAGCACACCTAAGAGCCTCTGTGCTCTGGCACACTGGTTAAAAATCACTGGACTAAGGGGTTTTAAACAGAAAGGCAACTTGATCAAATTTTTCTCCTGACAAATAGCTCTTCCAGTGGTTTGGGGAGGGATGCCCATAATAGAGGCTGTCCTAGTAGGCCACGTGCAGTAGATTACATTATCAGCCCTCATATCTTCCTCTCTTCCTGACCGTTGCTTCCCTGACATGGAGGAGCATTCTTTTCCACCCAGTGGTCTTTGGGCTTAGCCATATGACTTGCTCTAACTCATAGAATGTTAATGGATGGAACACAAGTTGAGGCTTTAAATCTTTTTTTTTTTTCTTTTTTCTTTTTTTGAGACAGAGCCTCAAGCTGTCACCCTGGATAGAGTACTGTGCAATCACAGCTCACAGCAACCTCTAATTCCTGGGCTCAAGTGAGTCTCCTGCCTCTGCCTCCCAAGTAGCTGGGACCACAGGCACCCACCACAATGCCCAGCCATTTTTTGCTTGCAGCCGTCATTGTTGTTTGACGGGCCTGGGCTGGATTCGAACCCGCCAGCTCAGGTGTACATGGCTGGCGCCTTAGCCCATTGAGCCACAGGCACCAAGCCACAAGTTGAGGCTTTAAATGCACTTGCAGGGTTTGGCTTACCCTTTCATGCATCCATCAAATGCCATGAGCAGAACACATCTTGGGTAGCTGCTGGTTGACAGAGAATGAGACCTACAGAAACTTTAGGCCTCTACCAATGACACACAAACCTATCAGCAAGGAAAATAAATGTTTGTGTGGCAAGTTACTGGGATTGGAGGGGAATGTTTGTTATGTAGCATTTTCGTAGCAATAGCTGACACATACACTGAGGGAGAGATGAGGTCAGCTTGAATTAAGGTGATAGCAATGGGACCAGAGAGAAGTGGCTAGATTCAAGATCTATTTTGTAGCTGTCAACATCTAGGTGGTGTTTAAGTCCTGGGGTGGGTCCTCCAAGAATAGAATGTGGGATGAGAAAGGGAGACCAGGATTAATCCTTGAGGGTTTCCACCAATCAAAGGTTGGGTAGTGTGTTAGTCTACTGGGCAGCCATAACAGAATAGCATAGTCCGGGTGGCTTAAAAACCAGAAATTTATTTTTTATAATTCTGAGGGCTGAAAACCCAATCAATCAATGGGGTTGATTTCCAGTGAAGCCACTGTTTCTGTCTTGCAGCTGTCACCTTCTAAGGTGCCTTTACATGGCACTCCCCTGTGACAAGCACCTGCTGTCTCTTTTTCTTCTTATAAAGACCCATCCTGTTGGATTGCCATCTTTATGATGTAACTTAGCCTTAATTTCTTCCTAAAAGGCTCTCTCTCCAAATAATGTCACATTAGGAGTTAAGCCTTTGGCATACAAATTTGAAGGGGGACGCAATTCAATCCGTAACAGGTAAATTCCCTAAGTGCCGGGTTCTAAATGCAAAAGCAAAAACGACAGGCCTCTTAGGACTTAGAGGGGGAGGTCACATAGCATCACATCCACTGTAATTTATTAGTTTAAGCAGCCAACCCAGATTCAAGGGGCTGGGGAGAAACAGATTCCATCTCTTCAAATCTGCAAAGCACATTTACAGAAAGGAGACCAAGACATCTTCAGAACGGCTTCCTTTACCCTTCTTTAGTTTAGCTACTTATTCAGGCACATCCATGCTGGAACCTACATCATTTCACAGATCTGATAGGGACCTAGAATTGCACTGAGTGTGAAAACAATGGGCCTCTTGGTGTCTTCTGAAGTTGACATGATCAGTGACCCCAGTGATGGTGCAACCCTATTCCTCCTTGTGTGACCCCCTCCCCCATCATGGCCAGGGGCAAGGTTGGTGAGGTTGTCAATCAAGATGTCATGTCCTGTAACCCCGTCAAGGGGTGCACTCAGGACCCAAGATTGCGCCCAGAGATCACACCTCCAGGGGATTCACACAAAGACAGAGACTTTGAGAACATGACCTTGGCAGAGATCACCCTTTAGTTGCTGCTACCCAGATTCGTAAGTTCTTAATACTTCTAAGATCTGGTTTATTTGTTTCCGTTTTTCCTTTGATCTGAAAGCTTTTCTGCATCCTCCCAGTGATCCAGTGTGGATTTCTGTTCCATCCAGTCAACGATCCCGAACATGGGTCTTGCCTGTACAAATCTCGCCTAGCCCCATTTGCTACGAAGAAGCAGCTTTGACTCAGGGAAAACTTCTCTTCAAACTGTTCTTTGGGGGAGAGGGAGTCAGTAGGCGCTCCTTTAAGACAACTTGGAGACATTGCACGGCAATCACCTTGCAGTGTCTTGAGGATACGAGGGTGAGGCTAACTGTCCACGCCTGGTTGCCTCAGACGCCACCGCTGTTGCGGGGAAAGATTTGTGGACAACGTAGGACGGCATCGGAGTCAGCAAGCAAACAGGAACTTCAAGCAATGAGAAGGCCACTGCCAGCCCTTCTGATGTGGCCCTGGCAGAGCAGTGGGCCCGGAAGCCGCTGCTGGAAACTCAGGGAAGACTTGGTGCAAAAGAACCCTAGGTGAGCATGTTTTACAGGGCAGTGGGGAGGGAGGACCTCCAGTTCCCAGACTGACTTGCTGGCTATGTGACCAAGGGTGGTAGGTCACTCTGTTGTCCAGTGTCCTCATTCATCAAACTGAGAGTGGTGCAGCCGCTGCCATGCCAAGTTGCTGTGGGGATCAGTTAAACACGTACAGGTCAGAGTTTTCTGAAATTTGGAACACAAACCATTGGTAGAACATTAGTTACTTTAAATTGGCACATGGATACACAAATTTTATTTTAATAGTTGTGCATTCATAAGTAAATAATGGGACAGCCAGTTAAAAAGGATGCAGTGACCAGTTTTGGACAGGTACTTACAGAGGCAGGTGTGGGGAAGCTGGGTGTGGCTGGAGCAGGCGGGCAGGGACAGTGGGTACCGAGGCCTGGTTGAATCAGGGCCCATTGCAGCCAGGGCTGGAGATCTCTGAGGACATTCTGCCTCAGGCAAGGGTGAGTAGGTGTAAGAGCTTCCCCTGAGCGGGAACTTCTGGACCGTGCTTCTGTCCGCCTTCTAGTGCCATAAGGGATATGCCGGCTATGCCTTGGGAAGAGAAATCCTGTCCCCTATTGCCAGGGACGAGCTGTGCCTCTGTCTACACTCACCCTGCCTCTGACACTTGGTCTCTCCAGTGAGCAGTGAGTGCCTTGCAGGGCTGGGTTTGCGTCCAGGCTCTGCCATTTGCTGGCTCTGAGGCCCCAGCAAGTACTGTTCTAATGCCCCTAAGGGATTTGGAGTGGCAGCTAGTAGGGACTGTAATGGCCTGGTGAGTCAGGCAGCCTGAGACAATAGGACGAGACACTCATGACAGCGCCCAGCTATAAATACGTGTTTCTTATGGTGAAACGTAATCCCCGGGCCTCAGTTTGCCCATGGTAGGGGAGCGGCCTTGGGGAGCCTGGATGGTGTCCTCAGCCAGGGTCCTCCCAGCTCACACACACCCTCTGTCTAGATTGCTCCCAAAGGCTCCTCCCCTGTCTGGTTTCCCCTCTTCTCTGTGCTGGTCTTTGTTCTTCTCTGAACAAACTTGGGCAGGAAGACCAGTGTTAGGGGTCTCCTCACTCCCCTCTCCTCCGATCCATCTCAGGGTAGCGGGTTTGGGATCAGAGAGAACAGTATTGGACCCAACTCGGTCACTAACCAGCCTGGGACTTCCAATGAGCTCTTCAACCCCCATGCACTTTCGTTTCCTCATCTACAAAATGAGAATAAAAATCATGGCTTCCGATGGGTTTTGTGGAGAGCAAATGAGACCAGGAAGGGAAAAGGGGGCTCAGAGGATTCCCAGCACATAGTAGGTGGCCTTGAAATGCTTGGCCCTTCTTTTTCTGGTGGGAACTAAGTGTTTCACATTCCAAAATGACATTCTACAACCTCACTACAATTCCAATGAGTGGCGCTCCTCTTTCCCCCCCCAACCCCCCAGCTCCCCTCTGCTGGGGAGTCTACAGAAGATGAATGAAGGGTTGGTGCCCATAGCTCAGCAGTTAGGGCATTGGCCACATACAGCAGGCTGGCAGGTTCGAACCTGGCCAGGGCCTGCTAAACAGCAATGATGATGATGAGGAGGAGGAGGAGGAGGGGGAGGAGGAGGGGGAGGAGGAGGGGGAGGGGGAGGAGAAGGGGAAGAAGAGGAAGAAGAGGAAGAGGAAGAAGAAGAAGGAGAAGGAGAAGAACAAGAACAAGAACAAGAACAAGAAGAAACTACCTTATATGTGGTTCTGGTGCAGGGGGCAGCTGCCCAGGAGGAGGGTCTTGGCATTGGCCAGTTAGTACTGATGAGGCCCAGGGTCCCCTCTCCACATGGGCCTGCTGACTCGGCCACTGCAGTCCTCCCAGTGAGCGCTGACAAACACTTCAGCAAAGCCCTGAACCAAGGTGGGGTGGACAGAAAAAGTAGGCGTGGGACATTGTAATTAACAACAGCCCCAGCAGCTATCACTCATTGAGGGCTTAGCGGGCTTATTCTAGAGCCTTATGTGCATTCCTTTATTTAATCTTGATCTCTTTGAGAATTTATTATTAACCCTAATAGCCAGTATAACTACCATCACTTAACACTAACTCTGCTCCAGGCACTGTGTTAAGCACCGCGTATGTATTTTCTCAGTTATTGGCCCAATAATTCTATGAGGCAAATACTATTACCATCCGCACTCTTCCAGTAGGGACCTGAGGCTGAGATAAATCATCCTGCTGGTTCAGTGCTTCTCACGCTTAAAGGTACAGAGAAAACGTCTGATGATCCTGATACGCTAGGTGATGTGGCTTCAGCAGGCCCGGGGTGGGGCCTGAGACTCTGCATTTCTGCGAGGTAGCCCTGGATTGTGCAGCTGGAGAGCGGCCCATCTGGGATCTGCCCTGGACGCACCATCACACGGCTGAATCAAGCATGGGGGTAATTTTGAAAAACATAATGATCAAAGTACAAAGGAAATGAGAGGACAAAGGAGGGACAGACTATTTCCGACCACCGGGTTAAAGGAAGACTGCACGGGGGAGGTGGTTAGAGAAGGGCCTTGGAGCATGGGGAGGATTGGGACGGAGATGGAAGAGAAAGGGCATCCCAGGTCAGGGATGCCCAGGAGCAGGAACATAAAGGAAAGAGTGGGATGTGTTTGGGAGATAGTGCTGCTGAGCACAACATATGTTATCGTTGGATTGTGTCCCCAATTTTGTATGTCCATGGCACCTCAGAATGTAACCTGGTTTGAAAATAGGGTCATTGCAGATGTAATTAGTTCAAATGAGGATGTGCTAGAGTAGGGTGGGCCCCTAGGCCAGTCCGACTGGTGTCCTTAGAAAAGGGGAGATTTGGGCGCCAAGATACACGCACAGGCAGGGTGCCATGTGGGGACTCCCAGAGGCTGGGAGAAGCCTGTTAGCAGTCCAAATGCTTGGGTCCTACCTTAGATCTGCTGAATCCCAAACTTGGGGGATGTTTGGCTAAGCCCCCCAGAAGACCCTGATGCTTGCTAAAATTTGAGGACCAATATAGAAGATGCAGCTTTGGAGTCAGCTAAACCCGGGTTTAAATCTTGGCTCTGGCTATAACGACCCTGAGGCCTCGAGCAATTCAAGCAACCTGTGTGAGCCTCAAATTCCTCACTGATAAAATAGGAACAATTGTCCTATCTTGTACGCGATGACTACTAGGTAAATACCAAGCACTGTTCTTGAAACTGAAGTCTAGAGTTGACAAGTCATGACCTCTGACCCCCAGGAGCTAAGAGCCAGTGGGCTGTAATGAGTCCAGTATCTACTGAGCACCTGCTGCAAGTCAGACAGTATGATGTGTGCTCTCTGTGAATTGTCTTATTTCTTTTTTTGGCTGGAGCTGGGTTTGAACCCACCACCTCCAGTATATGGGGCCAGCGCCCTACTCCTTTGAGCCACAGGCACTGCCCAAATTGTCTTATTTCTTACAAGACCCTGATGAGGGAAGAAGAATTATTAGTCCCACTTTCAGATGAGGCTGAATGGCTAAGATGCACGTAGCCCCTGAGTGTGGACAGCTGGGAGCCAGACAAAGGTTTTCTGGCCCCAGAGCCAAGGGAAGGAAACCTTAGTGTTGCTGAGCAAGTAGGAAGCAAGCCCGGCTGGGGCTCTCCTCCCTTCTCACAGAGGAGGAGCTGGAGCTGAGAGTGGCCTCGGAGTAAGGGGGACAGGTTGTCAGGACACCCTCCTTGGTCGCTCAGGTGTGGGTATACATTTTTCCACAATTTCACACCTACTTCCTATTTCTAAAGGTCTATTTTTAAAAAAAAACTTTAAATCTTTTGGCTCAAACTTAGAGCCAGAATTCTAGAACAAGGAATAGGTGTACTAGGCTCTCCAGAAAAAATAAAAACATTTGAGAAAAAGGTGATTTGTGGAGAATGTCTAAAAGCACAGCAGCCACATTTCAGGGCTAATGATGTGAAAGCCTTGTCACCCCAAAGCATTACCACCTTATTGAATTATTGGTCGTGTTTAACTTCGGTTAATTTCAGTTGTGGCCATCGTAAGAAGAAGGGACAGAGCCAAGGGCCTCAGAGTCCCTTCTTTCTCCTCCCCCAGCCCCATCTCCTCCTCATCTTCCTTTTCCTAAGTCTGCTGTTCTCTGACTTGTTCTGTGTTCCCAGAGGCTGACCATTGCAAACCCCCTTAGCCAGCTGCCCTTGGCCTTGGGCTTCCAGCTGCAGGTACTAAGAGGACATTGGAAGGCAGGAGGAAGGACAGTCTGGAGCCTGTCTCCCCACTCCCTCCTGCAGTGCTCACAGCCCTTCTGGAGTTTCCTTGTCCATGGCTCCAGTTCTCACAGCAGCCAGCCTCTCGCCTTGTCCATTAAGATCTTATCCACTAATGACAGCAGCTTTCTGCTATTTCCAGCCCCGTATTCACTGTCCCCATGGCTTCCCTTAACCCTGCACATAGCTCAAAAATTGTCTCTTTATTACACTGTCTTCCTGGTAAACCTTATGAACATCCCATCGGTTTCTGAGCAGGACCCTTGCTGCGACAGACACCCAGGCCAATGGTTAACAATCACCACCACAATGGCAAGCGTTGACGGGGTGCTGGCCATCTGAATGGCCTTGTTCCAAGTGCTGTAGGTGTTTTAACTCATTTAACAGTCCCTGCCTGATGGACACTATCAGGCATTACTGTCGGATGAATGCTAGTTACCCTCAGCCAGGGAACTGCAGCGTGGTCCCAAATGAAGGAAACAGAATGATAAATCAGATGGAAGCTCCTAGAATGGCAGCTGACTTTTGATATCGTGGCGTGGAAAGTGATGCTATTGAGGTCTGGATCCTTTCTTAGTGACGGTCTCTTAGAGAGCTAGATCCATTTCCTATGCTTTGGGGGTCCCTCCCAAAAGCAAAGTTGAGGGGCTGGCACCAGAAACAGCAGGAGCTCCTATGGACTGGAGCTTGGCTGATGTGCGTGGCTGAGTGAGTAGATGCTTTCAGAGCAGCTGCTGCCAGGGGAAAATTCCAAGTGCAAAATATTATTATTAATTATCACAATTGCTCTTTCAGTTGAAGGCGCTGTCTGCTTAGAAGGAAGAGATAAGGCATCCCTGCCAAAGTCAAAGAAACTGACTAATGTTGATGAATTCTGTCCTTTGAGAGGAGGCTTCAGAGTGTTATTATTTTCTTTTTAATGACTTCTAGATTGAAGATGAAAAAATAAAAACCTAGACTTGAGACCTAGCTTGGCATAAGGCTGTGTGACCTTGGGTATATTACATAATCTCTCTGTGCTTTAGCATCTGCATTGATTAAATGAGAAGATAGAACTAAGTGATGTCTAAGATTCCTTCTAGGAGTTCCGCAAAGATTCCGGGTGGTGTGAAACTAAGGCCCCAGCAGCCTGGCTGGCTGTGCTCACCCGCCCTGCCATCTAGCCCCCTAGGTGCTTCAGTGTATGAGAGTGAAATGTGTTCTACTTCTATCGCTGTGACTGAGGGAGTTGTGGCCATCGTAGGGAGAAGGGACAGAGCCCAGGGCCTGACACGGAGTCCCTTCTTCCTCCTCCCCCAGCCCCATCTCCTCCTCCTCTTCTTCCTTTTCCAGGACCACAATAAGAACAAGAGTAGGCGTGGCAACAGCAGCCACCAGCCCCCACTGTGGGAGCCTTTATGCAGTGTCCCATCACTGCCATCAAAAACTGACTGTAGAGTCGCCCTTTTCATCCTCATGACACCTCGGAGAGGGGTGCCCTGTTCTTACTCTTTCTCTACTGACGAGGAGATGGATGGAGTTTTAAAGTCATTTCTATGAGGTCGCACAGCTAGAGAGTAGCATCCATCCTCAGCAGGAAGGATGTTCAGAGCTCGTCCAGTCCGCTAGTTCTCTACCTCAGCTGCGCACCCCTCGGGGGGTTAGGAGTGCTGATGCCCAGGTCCCACCCTGAGGTTCTGATTTTGTTCGTTTAAGAGGGGACAGCTGCTGGGTATTTGGATATTTTAATCTCCCCCAGATGATTCTAATGTGCACTGAAGTTTAAGGACCATTAATTTGGCCCAATCACCCATTTTATGAGGGAACTGAGGGTCAGAGAAGGGAAGTGGGCTTACCTGAGTTTCTCTCTCATGTGTGACCTGCTCTCCTGGGAGGCTCCCTGCCTCCCTGCTGGGGACGGAGTACCATGAGCCCCAGGAGCTCACCTGCTCTATGCAGCCCCCTCAGAGCCCCGTATCTGTGAATCTCCCTGGGATGTCACAGGTTTCCAGTCCTCCAACCCAGCCACCCCTTTGCCCAGGTTGACTCTAGTAAAGCCTCGATATAACTGGAGGGCCCCAAGGACGGGGCCAAGGCAGAGGAAATGGAGATCTAGCTGGGGTCAGCCCTGGGGACTTAATTATCTTTTCCCTTTGCCTGAAGCTTTTGTTTTTACTCTCCCCAGATATGATCTGAGCTGAGCTCACACAGGTTTGAACCAGATATCAACAGCATCTGGCCAACCCTCAGCTCTGGTGATGAGGTCACTGACCCCAGTCAGAGGCAGCCAGGGCTTAGTTTGAAACAAAACCATAAGCGTGACGGTCTAAGAACTGCCTGCTATGGACCAGGCACTGGGGATGTTATTTCCTTTAAGCTTCACAAATACAAGAGGGAAATATTAGGAATCCTGTGTTTCAATTGTCGAAATAAAGGTGTAGAGAGGTTAAATGCTTTGCCCAGAGTCTATCGACTAGTGAGTGACAGAACAAAGATTTGTGTCTTTTTCTTATCTTTTCTTTCTTTCTTTTTTTGAGACAGATACTCACTCTATTGCCCTAGGTAATGTCATGGTGTCATAGCTCACAGCAACCTCAGACTCTAGAGCTCCAGCAATCCTCCTGCCTCAGCCTCCAGAGTAGATGGGACTATAGGCACCCACCATGATGCTTGGCTAGTTTTTCTATTTTTAGTAGAGATGCAGTTTCTCTGTCATGTGTGACTTGACCTCCTGATTCTGGAGAGAGGGTACCATGAGCCCCAGGAACTTGCCTGCTCTAGGCAGCCCCCTCAGAGTCCATTATCTGTGAATCTCCCTGGGATGTCATGGGGCATGGTTGCTCAGGCGGGTCTCAAACTCCTGAGCTCAAGCAATTCACCTGTCTCCGCCTCCCAAAGTGCTAGGATTACAGGTGCGAGCCACAGAGCCCCACCAAACAGACTTAAATTCACATCATTTGCTGATGTCAACCTAAGTGCCGCCTCCTCTAAGAAGCTTTCCCTGAATGCCAGAAGAGACCTCTCTGTACATGTTGCTTATTAATTCTTAATAATTAAGCACTGTCATTTGATGAGGCTCTGATTCTTCCATAAGACTATAAGCTCCTTGAGGAGGACTGGTTGTTTTTTTTTTGAGACAGAGCCTCAAGCTGTCGCCTTGGGTAGAGTGCTGTGGCATCACAGCTCACAGCAACCTCCAACTCCTGGGATCAAGCAATTCTCCTGCCTCTGCCTCCCAAGAAGCTGGGACTACAGGCGCCCACCACAACGCCTGTCTATTTTTTGGTTGCAGCTGTCATTGTTTTTCGGCAGGCCCAGGCTGGATTCGAACCTGCCAGCTCAGGTGTATGTGGCTGGCGCCTTAGCTGCTTGAGCCACAGGCGCCAAACCAAGGAGTGCTGGTTTTGCCCACGCATTCCCCATCCCCTATTCTCAGCACAGGGCCCATCCCATAGCAGATCAACCCATCATTAGCATCTGTTGAAAGGAAGAAAAGGCAAATGGTCCAAATGATCCCAAAGTCAACACCTATACCCACACCGCAGTTTGACAGATTTCCCCAAATTTGTATCAAAGTTACCCTCTTCTAAGAAAAAAAAAAAAAAGGTGCCCTAGAAGAGAAAAGAAAGCCCTGGAGTTCTTGCTATACTAAGGATTGTGAAAATACCTGAGAATTTTTAACCCAAGTAGAAAAATCTTAAGAGTTTCATCAAAGCTGTGCATCCCGATGGCTCTTTACTGGCTCACAGGAGGCTAAGTGGCTTGAGCCATACAGGGAGGGATCTAGTCATTCAACTGGGTCATTAAAATTGCCCAAGCATTAATTATGCACCAGGTCATAACATGTAGGACTGCGTTTGGCTACCAGTAACAGAAGCCCATCCAGAGGATTAATACAGTTGGTGACTGTTTTTATGTGTAAGAATCATCCAGAAGGGGGAAGTCCAAAGCTGTTACAGCTGCTTGGGGAGGTCTGGGGTCTGCTCAGCTATCTGTCCTCAGTGAGTCTTTCATTCTCATAGTCTCAGGGTGATTGCTCCGCCTGCAGGTGGGGGGTCTCAGGCTCTGGGTGGGAAGATGAGGTGAAGGTGGGTGGGAATGCAGGGCTACAGGTAAAGAGCCCCCTGGGGCTCATCCTTTATTCAGGAAAACAGTGGCTTTACCAGAAGCCCACACTAGAGAATTCAACTTGCATCTCCTTGGTCCGAACTGGGTCGCATGGTGTCTGAGCTTCAAGGGAGTCTGGAGACTTGAGGATCTTAATTAAGCACGTTGCCTAACTGGGATTCTATTAGAGAGGAAGATGGGAAGGATGGGTATGGGGTAGGCCACTGGCAATATTTGTCAGAGAGACTCTGTGTTACACGTGCAGGGTATGAAGCAATACCTGACCCCCTCCCACCACAGGGCGCTCTGGCTTGTGGAAGAGCCAATTGTGACAACAACCTTTTCTAGGCTGGGTGCAGTGGTTCATGCCTATAAACCCAGCACTCTGGGAGGCAGCAGGAGGATTGCTTGAGCTCAGGTGTTCAAGACCAGCCTGAGCAAGAGTGAGGCCCCATCTCTACTAAAAAGAAAAAATTAGCCAGGTGTGTGGCAGGTGCCCGTAGTCCCAGCTACTGAGACAAGAGGATCACTTAAGAGTTTGAGGTTGCTGTGAGCTATGATGTCAAGGCTCTCTACTCAGGGCGACAGAGTGAGACTCTCAAACAAACAAAAAAGGCCAGTATAGTGCATATGTCATTAGAAGAACAACAGGGCACAGGAAAGTAAGCAAGGAAATAGTAGATTACCTGGAATAATGAAATAGCCATCGCAGAGATGACAATGGGATAGGAGCGTCCACGTGGACACAGCAAGGGCTTTCAAAAGCTGGTCCCAAACGCCCTGTTAGCCCCAGCTCTTGAGATTACCGCACTCTGAATGTGTGACATCCACCTGTAACTAACTCTGTTTTTCTTTCTTTGAGGTGGGTCTCGAAGGATGAGGAGGAATTCACCAGCTAAACAGTGAGAGCCTGGCCTTCCAAAATTAGGTTCCAATGTATCTTTCAGCCTCCGCCCTTGAGATGACTGTACTGTGCAGGCTTTAGAGCCCCTGGGTAACTTGCCATTTCCACATATTCCATATTCTGCTCCATCTCCGTGCCCTTCCACAAGCTGTTTTTTCTGCCTGCACGGTTCCTTCCCTTTTGTTCTCTAGTATATGGCCCTCCTGGGTTGGTGACTCATCCTTGGCCAGCTGTTTAGAGGACGAGAAAGGGCTTCGTCTGAGTGAGCCGTGTGCAGGAAGACGCAGTGCGTCACGGTCCAGCTGCAGAAGCTGGCTCTGCTGTCTCCGCAATGAGGGGGCAGAGAAAACTAATACGTCATGAATCCTGATCAGCCGGGGGAACACTGGACGCACCAGCTGACCCCACAGCGATTCTGCATGGCAGATATTTTTATGTCCTTTTTATAGCCCGGAAAACCAGAACTCTGCAGGATGAAGCATTTGCCCACTACGGCCTAGCAGTGAGTGTGACACACTCCGATGTGAGCCTTGCCCAGCTAATGCTGAAACCCATGTCCCTTCCGTCCGATCACAGGTCTGGCTGGTGGCTTCCTTGCCCTGGCTTCTGCTTTCTTTCTGGAGGTCAGCTCTACCCTTTGGAGGTTTTGCTTCTGGCTTCCAACCTGAGTTTCCCTCCCACTCTTCACTGTCATTCTGAGCTGCAGCAGCGGGTCTCAACCGAAGAGAGCAAACAGGTGGGGTGGAGAGCGATTTTACTCCCCACCGGGCATCTGGAAAGTCCGGAGACATTTCTGGTTATCAAAACTGGGCAGGTTGGCTTGGCACAGTGGTTATGGGGCCAGCCACCTGCACTGAGGCTGGTGGGTTTGAACCCAGTCCGGGTCAGCTAAACAATAATGACAAATGCAACACCACCAACAACAACAAAATAACCGGGTGTTGTGGCAGATGCCTATAGTCCCAGCTGCTTTGGAGGCTGAGGCAAGAGAATCACTTAAGACCAAGAGTTTGAAGTTGCTGTGAGCTGTGATGCCACCGCACTCTACAGAGGGCAGCATAGTGAGACTCTGTCTAAAAACAACAACTCCATAGCCTGAGCAAGAGTCAGACCCTGTCTCTACTAAAAATAGAAAAACAATAGCCAGACATTATGGAGGGTGGTTATAGTCCCCGTTACTCAGGAGGCTGAGGCAGGAGGATCACTTGAGCCCAGGAGTTTGGGGTTGCTGTGAGTTAGACTGACACATGGCACTGTGGCCTGGGCAACAGAGTGAGCCTCTGTCTCAAAAAAAAAAAAAAGTGGCAGATGGGCTGCTGCCTGGCATCCAGAGGGGAGAGGCCAAGGCTGGGTGCTCCTTAACACCTACAGAGCACAGGACAGCCCCCCTCCCATGGCAAAAAATTATCCAGTACAACATGTCAGTAGTGTTGCAGTTGAGATACCTAAGTTAGGGTTAGTCTCCTTTGGTCTTCCTGAACACCAAGATGCAGGTTCTTTCTGGAAGGTTCCCAGAGGTTCTGGCTGCACTGTCACCACCCCCTCCTGACTGAGTGCGAGGCCCCCATGCTCATTGGGTTTTATTCACACAGGATATCTCCCTTTCCCCCCATCTCCTGTATTCTTGTTCACCTTAATCCTGTTCTTTGCAGTTATAATTCTCCCGAAGAACTTGGGCTGCCCAGCGTTCCTATTGCAAACCTAGGCTTTCCTGGGGACAAATCGTTTGCTTCCTTCAAGCCAGATCCAACTCAGCTTTACTGGGGAAAAATCATTTGCTGCCTTCAAAACTGATCCAGCTCCTCATCTTTAAAACGGAGATAACAACAGCACAAACCTCTTTAGGGTGGTTTTCAGGATTTAATCGGATAATTTATGTAAATCAGAATGCCCAGGCAGATGGTAAATACTCAATTACTCAACATATGTTTGGCATTATTAATACTCTGAGCTTCTTACCTCACCTGCCAGGTATATATATATTTTTGAGCCATTTCATTTCTTTGAAAATGAACTGGGATGGTAGAATGGGAAAAACCACTGGAGTGAGATGCCCTGGGATTGCCACCCCAGCTCTGCTAACTTGCTGGCTCTGTCTGTTTCCTCATCTGGAAAGCTGAGCTAATAATATGACTTCATAATTCTGCAAGGATTAAGCTAGTTAGCTGACGGGCACTTACTAGGTGTTTGGGAAAGGTTAGCCACCCATTCATTCTATTTCTGAATCTCCCTGGGCATCGATAAATGAATATTTGGGGAACATCTCCCTTACACTGAATTTGCAGAGCCTGATTCTTGCCTGGGAACGATCAGGAAGAACAGGGAGATGCAGAGATGACACTGTGCCACCTTTCTCCGACATATTTTCAATAATGCTTAGCTAAAGCTCAATAAAGCCACTCATTTGGAGGGCTGCCGCGGAACTCAAATAGAGAGCGTTGTTTAGAAATGGCATTTCTTGCCCGCCGGAGGTGAAGGTAAAGGTGGGATTGCTTCACTTCTTTGAAGGAGCTAGCAAGTAGAAGAGAAATGATTTAACAATGGTAGGGGAAAGGGAGGTTATGCTGGAATCTTCTGTGCGGCCCTCCAGATCTGCACTCCACCCCCTTCTCCCTATTCCTGCTGCAGAAGGCTGGGCCATGTGGATTATGTCAGGAAATCCTGCCCTTCGCAAGCCCTGCTGCAGAGGGAGGGAGGAGAGTACAGTAGAAGTATTTATTTCTCTGCAAGTGGCTGATCTTCAAAGACCAAAGCTTTTGTCTGGGCAACTCTCTGACCACAAAATGTTCTTTCTGTGGTTCCCCTTCCTTCTCCCAGGCAACCCAGAGTGGTAATGGCGCCCCACTCGGGTGGCCCCAGGGTCCCACACTCCCCTAGGTTGCCCCACATCCTGCCCACATCTTAAAATTTGTCCTTTTATTAAACTCATCTCATATCACCCCGTTGGAGGCTGCTGTCTATTTTCTCGCTAGCATCTAGTATTTTCTTGTAAGCTCCTGGCCCTCTTCGTGCTGGTACGTATTAGTTTGCTAAAGCTGCTGTAACAAAGAACCACCGATGAGGTGGCTTCGACAACAGAAAAGTATTTTCTCATGGTTCTGGAGGCCAGAAGTTTAAGATCAAGGTGTTGACAGGGCTGGTTCCTTTTGAGGGCCATGAGGAGAGAAACTGTCCCCAGGCCTCTCTCCTTAAGTTGTAGATGGCTATCTTGACATTATCATTGCTCTGTGACATGTCTATGTTCAAATTACATCCTCTTATAAGGACCCCTGTCATCTTGGATAGGGCCCACCCTAATGACCCCATTTTAATTGCATTACTTCTTTAAAGACCCATCTGCAAATGTAGTCGTATTCTGAGGGACAGGGAGTTGGGCCTTCAACATATGGATTGGGGTTCAGAACATGAAACTTAACATGGTGGCTGAGAAATGAGGATGTGATTATTGAGCAGAGGTAAGACATGTTGAAGGCACGGAGGATACAGTAACATTCAAGAAGAGGTCTTGATTTCCGGGGGCTTCCTTCTGGGGGGGAACACAGACCAACCACAATCAAATCAATAAATAGCTTCATTCCAGCAGAGTTGAATATTGGAAATGCAAACCTCTATATGACAGAGAGATTAAGCTGAGCTGACTTTAGCTAGAGAGGGCTCCAGGGTGGCTTCTCTGAGGAGATCCTATATCTGTAGGAGGCAGAGGAATCACCTCCAGAACATGGGGGTGAAGCCTCCCTGGCAGTGGGAGTGTGAGCGAGCCCTGAGTAGTAGGTGTTTTCATCCAGAAAGCAACTTTTGTTGGAGCAGAGAGAGGGAATGCGGGGGACATTATTTGGTTTCCATAGAGGGAAGTTCTTAAAAACCACATCCAGGGTGGTGCCTGTGGCTCAAAGGAGTAGGGCGCCGGCCCCATATACCGGAGGTAACGGGTTCAAACCCGGCCCCAGCCCAAAACTGCAAAAACAAAACCCCACATCAAACAGGTCATTAGGGTGGGTCTGACCATTCCAGAACATTCTGGTGCACAGCAGCTGTCTCCAGATTGGACTCTGCCTTGATCCCCTCCTTTGAGGGTGTGCCATCAGGTAGGAACTCAGAGCCATCTCACACACAGTGTGGCCCAGCTCCATCCTGCTCTAACCACTGCTTGGCCGTGCAAGAAGCAGATGTCCTGACTCTGTGTACAGAGATGACTGGGCTGTCCCACCAAGCCAGTCACAGTTTTCCCTGAGGGCTGCTACATGGCACGGAGGATTATTGTGCTAGGTCTGGGCTCATATTAAAGTATTAATCTATATTTAAAATGTTTCCACAGTGTCCTTGAGGGATCTCCATTCCATATATTTGCAAGAGACCTTGGAGCCAGCAGTGCATTTGGTTTTGAGTGTTTTAAAATGAAGGTGATGCTGTTACTCATTCTCATTTCAAGCAGAATGAGTAACAGCACAGAGGCTAGCACGCCCCTTTAGTAAATATTGATTTACAGGAGGCTGTCCTTCCCACAAACAGCGTCAGAGGGGCTGTCAGCTTGTAGCAGACCCAAGAGACCATCTCCTTCAACGGTTCAGCCTCCTTCAATTTCAACTCTCCCCTCCTCTCCTCCTTCCTCCCTTTCTTCTTCCCTGTCTTCCACAAATGCACTGAGCAGCTTCCTACACTGCTAAAAAGACCATGACTCCATGACTTCTGGAGCTCAGAAATCCAAAATGAGCCTTTCTAAGGCTAAAATCAAGGTGTTAGCAGGGCTGCGTTTTTTTCTGGAGCCTCTGAGGGAAAGTCTATTTCTTTGCTTTCTTCAGCATCTGAAGGCTGCCCACATTCCTTTGCTCATGGCGCATTCCTCCACGACCTAGTGGCCATTCAAGTCTTTCTTTCTTTCTTCCTTCCTCCCTCCCTTCCTTCCTTCCACAGTCTCACTTCATCATCCAGGGTACTGTGGCTTCAGCTTAGCTCACAGTAACCTCAAACTCTTGGGTTCTAGCAACCTCAAACTCTTGGGTTCTAGTGATCCTCCTGCCTCAGCCTCCCGAGTCGCTGGGACTGCAGGTGTCTACCACAACACATGGCTAGTTTTGCTATTTTTGTTTTTTCTAATAGAGACACAATCTGGGTCTCACTATTGTTTAGGCTGGTCTTGAACTGAGCTCGAGCAGTCCTACCGACTTGGCCTCCCAGAGTGCTAGGATTATAGGCGTGAGCCACCACGCCTAGCCCATTCAAGTCACTCACGTCCTCTCCCTCACTGACATATAATGACCCATGTGTTTACATTGATCCCTGGTAATCCAGAATAATCTTCCCATCTCAAGATCCTTAGCTTAATCACACCTGCAAAACCCATTTTTGCCATATAAGGTAATATGTGTATAGGTTCCAGGACTGGAACATGAACATTTTAGGAGAGACATCCTATCCCCTCACATAGTTTAATTTCTCCAACCTACACGTGTTTGTAGTACTGTGCTGCTTACAGTGCCTATCAACATTGTCGTTTACGGCTTAGTTGGAAAATTATTAATTTACTGTGTGTCCTCTCTGTGGACTGAAAGCTCTCGGAGGGAGGAGATTATAGATTTTTTGACCATCCTTAGCATTGTCTCAGAGCTTCCCGGCAGCCAAGGCAAGAAAGGAAACACGTTTAGAAGGCAGGCAAAAGAGAAGCGAAAATTATAGCTAACATTCAACAACCACTCACTTCCGTGCCAGCAATATTCCAAGTGCTTTTAATCTATTTAATCCACACAGTGTGAAGGAGGGGCTGTCATCTAATATAAAGTAGTGGCACAGCTGCCATTCGAAATCTGTGATCTTAGCCACTACGTCATGGATATAAATACGCTCAAACAGTTCTTCGTGTGCTATAATAGGAGCCTGAGAGGTAGAAATGAAGGAGGGAGAGATGAGTTTTATAGAGGTGTCAGGGAAGACTCCCCAGAGGATGCAATGAATGAGTGGAGGCTTGGAAAGCAGAGAGGGATGTGCCAGGGCGGGGGTGGAGGGGCGTGGATCAGGGTGTGTTAGCAGAGGAGGCTGTGTGAACAAAGTCCCAGGCAGGAAATGGCTTGGTGTTTTCTAGCCATTGAAGGTACTATAGTACGGCTGGTGCTCAGTTGGTGAAAGGTAGGACGCAGAAAAGGAGAAGGGGCAGAAGAGAGAGGTGGAGGTGTTTCTCCTGAGGATTCCAAAGGTGGTGTCAGCCACACCTGAGCTTCAGACATGTTTTGTTTTGTTTTTTCTCAAGACAGAGTCTCACTATGTTGCCCTCAGTAGAGTCATAGCTCATAGCAACCTCAAACTCTTGGGCTTAAGTGATTCTTTTGCCTCAGCCTCCCAAGCTGGGACTACATACAGGTGGCTGCCACAATGCCCAGCTATTTTTTGTGGCAGTTGTCACTGTTGTTTAGCTGGCCTGGGCCGGGTTCAAACCTGCCAGCCTTGGTGTATGTGGCTGGCGTTGTAACCACTGTGCTAGGGGCACTGAGCCTTCAGATATGATCTTTAGGAAAGAGGGAAGCATTGCCAGACTTCTCTTTTTCTCCTTCTCTTTCTCTCTCTCTCCTCCCTTTCCCTTCCTCCCTCCCTTTCTCCCTCCCTCCCTCCCTTCCTTCTTTCTTTCTTTCTTTTCCCAGAGACAGAGCCTAGCTCTGTTGTCCCGGCTGAAGTGTACTAGCAACATCATAGCTCACTGCAACCTCAAATTCCTGGGCTCAAGCCATACTCCTGCCTCAGCTTCCAGAGTAGCTGGAACTACAGATGTGCACCACAATGCCTGGTTAATTTTTCTGTGTATTTTTTTTTTTTCTTTTTAGAGACAGAGTCTCACCTTATCACCATCAGTAGAGTGCCGGGGCGTCATGGCTCACAGCAACCTCCAACTCCTGGGTTTAGGCAATTCTCTTGCCTCAGTTTCCCAAGTAGCTGGGACTATAGGCGCCTGCCATATCACCTGCTATTTTTTGTTGTTGTTGTTGCAGTTTGGCTGGGGCTGGATTCGAACCTGCCACCCTTGGTATATGGGACTGGCACCCTACCCACTGAGCCATAGGCGCCGTCCTGTTTTTTTTCTTTTTAGAGATGGGAGCTCACTATTTTGCCCAAGATAGTTTCAGATTTCTAGCCATGAGCAATCCTCTTGCCTCAGCCTCCCAGAGTGCTAGGATCACAGGCATGAGCCACTGCCCCTGGCCCATTGCAGGACTTTTGATACCGAGGTTTTCACAGAATCAACTTGCTCACTACGTGGAAGAAGGATGGCAGGGTTGGGATGCTGTGGACAAAGTGGCAAAGGGACAAAACATGAATGGTGAACACTGAGATTTTGTGGCTCCAGTCCAAGGCATTCTCAGCTATGCTTCTGGACCCTCTCAAAGGCCTTCCTGCCACCCACAATAGAAGGGTGAGGCAAGCAGTTAGCCTCCAGCTGTTTGGAATCAAGAAATGTGAGCTCCAGTCCCTGCTTCAAAACCAATCAGAGGGAGTAGAAAGGGGCCAGCAAGAAATGCATTTAAACCTTAACTGAGCCCCATCTTCCAAGAAGCATGTTTTGCTCAACTCATTAAGAAACTATTTTCCGGCTCGGCGCCTGTGGCTCAACGGGCTAAGGCGCCAGCCACGTATACCTGAGCTGGCGGGTTCGAATCCAGCCAGGGACCACTAAACAACAACGACAGCTGCAACCTAAAAAAAAAAATGGTCAGGCATTGTGGCGGGCGCCTGTAGTCCCAGCTACTTGGGAGGCGGAGGCAAGAGACTCGCTTGAGCCCAGAAATTGGAGGTTGCTGTGAGCTGTGATGCCACTGCACTTCTACCTAGGGTGACAGCTTGAGGCTCTGTCTCAAAAAAAAAAAGAGTCTATTGATAGCTGGGTTTTTTAGCCATGTAGGTGTTCATTGTCACTGATGATGCCATGTGGACATTGAATACTGCCTCAGGGTGAGGATTGGAGGTGGCCTATAGTCCCTCGCACTCTGAACCTAAGAATCTTTTAACATGGATCTGGGAGAGGCTTACATTTTTATTTTTATTTTCTTTTACATTTTTATTTATTTATTTATTTTTCATTTTTATTTTTTTAGAACTAGGGGTTGCTTTGTTATCCTGGCTAGAGTGCAATGGCATCATCTTAGCTCACTGTAACCTTGAACTCTTGGCTTCAAGTGATCTTCCTGCCTCTGCCCCCCAAGTAGCTGGGACCCAAGCATGCACCACCATGTCTGGCTAATTTTAATTTTTTTTTTTATAGTGATGAGGTCTGTTGCCCAGGCTGATTTTGAACTCCTAGCCTCAAGTTATCTTCTCATCTTAGCCTCTCAAAGTTCTGGGATAATAGAGCAGTGCCGGTGGCTCAAAGGAGTGCCACTGTCCCCCTATGCTGGAGGTGGCGGGTTCAAACCCAGCCCCGGCCAAAAACTGTAAAAAAAAAAAAAAAAAAAAAAAAGAAGTATGAACAGTGTCAAAGTTCTGGGATTATAGATGGAGTGACCATGTCAAGTCTTCTTTTTTATTTTCTCGGTCTTCTTTTTCATTTTCTTAACTTAGATCACATCAGATTCATTTGAAGAACATGATAATGCATATTGCAACGCTATCTCTGATAATTAACCTGACATTTTTGCATAGGTTCTTTTTAAAAGGATATTTTAAAAGCATAACTAGCTGAGTAAGAGTTGGATGATAACTGATTTCTGTAACAACCCAAATTGTCCCCAGAGTTCACTGGAAATCGTGATTTGCATCTTAGAATATATGCTCCCTTGGCAACAGAGGCATTCTAATAGGTAGCCAGGTTTTGAGCCTCATATAAGATTACTTTTTTCTCTATTCATAAAAACTAACATTACGGAGCATTTACCGAAAGACAAACCTTTTACACGAATGGTTTCATTTAATCCTTACAGGTACCCTGCAACTCCGATTTGTCAATATCCCAGTTTTACACGTAAGAAAATGGAGCCAAAAGATCAGACAGCTTGCCCAGGGCTTGGGTGCAAATCACTAATTTCCAGTGAACTTTGGGGACACTTTGGGCTTAGCCCCCTCCTCCCCAGAGGCCCCTTCGGTCTTCTGTTAGCTGTGGAGCCTTTTCTCCATCCTTCCTCCTGCCCAGGCAACTTGGCAAAGAAGTTTAGTGTTAGGGAGATAAACTTCTCCTGCGGGGGTGGGGTGGGCATCACGGTAACAATAGGCTTTTTGCTAATGAAGCACTTTTCCTGTGAATGCCAGGAGAGCGAGAGGAAAGTTAGGAGTGTTTCGACTCCCTTTTCTTGCTCTCAGTCCTCCTCCTCCTCCCACTCCCATCCCAGCTCCAACGTCATGAAAGCCTCTGAGAACCGTGGGAGAGAGAACGCACAGGGGTGTAGTGGGAACCCTGCGGCAGGGGGCAGTGAAGCCTCTGGAAGGCCAGGAGGAGAAAGAAGTGTGATGTAAGCCCAGCCTGGTTACTGCCAGCAATCGGTACTGGGCTCTGTTACAGAGGTTTTATTCAGACTACTGTTGGTAAAAAATAGGTGTTATTAGCTGCCTTATATCCTTTTTGGAACAAGGCTGGATATAACGTTAAGGTTCCATCCCTATTTAATGGGCGCGTTTGAATGTTCAGAGAGGTGAGAAAACTTGTCTGGTATCACACAGTACCCAAATGGCAGAGCCAAGGGTTGCATGTCTGTCTTGATTCTTTTTTTTTTGAGACAGAGCCTCAAGCTGTCACCCTGGATAGAGTGCTGTGGCATCACAGCTCACAGCAACCTCCAATTCCTGGGCTCAAGCGAGTGTCTTGCCTCCGCCTCCCAAGCAGCTGGGACTACAGACGCCCACGGCCATTTTTTGATTGCAGCCACCATTGTTGCTTGGTGGGCCCGGGCTGGATTCGAACCCCCCAGCTCAGGTGTACGTGGCCGGTGCCTTAGCTCATTGAGCCACAGGCGCCGAGCTGTCTGTCTTGATTCTAAAGGCTTTTGTGTGTATATGTTTAATTTATTTCCTGAGCTTAGGATTCTATGTCTGGTGCTCCCTGTGGGGCTCAGGAATGGAGTCAGGTGAATGGTTTCTTCTGGCCTGATGGGAAAGAGACTAACCAGCTTTCTGTGTATTCAGAGCCTTAGAAGGGTGTGTGGCTGCAGAGTGGTGTCCCAGGAGATCCCTCCCTTTAGCCCCAGAGGCAAGTGAACGCTGAAATCTCTGACTTTATGCCCCAGCTTTTGTCCAAAAAACTAGAGTGAAAGGCCGAGCGTGGTGGCTCACGCCGGTCATCCCAGCTACTTGGGAGGCTGAGGCAGGAAAATTGCCTGAACCCAGGAGTTTGAGGTTGCTGTGAGCTATGATGCCTTGGCACTCTACCCAAGGGTGACAAAGTGACACTCTGTCTCAAAAATCCAAAGCCAAGCAGACAAAAAACAAACCGAGAGTGAAAAAGTGAAGAGGTTTAAGCAGTGTTTCTATGTCAGTGATTAGAATCAGATCTGGGTTGGAGTTCAGCCCCCTCATCTTACCGGCTTGTCACCTTGGTCTTTGCATAAACTCCATTTACCTTCGTTTATAAGAAAAGGATAATACTTTCCACACAGGTAGGGTAGTTGGGAGGAAAATGCCTGGCATATGGTAAAGGCTTGAGGAATATCAGCTTCTCCTCCTGCCCCCACTTTCTCTACATTCTGCAAGACTCCCCTTGTTACCCTGTACCATCCACCCCCACTGAGACCCAATAGCTTCAACTACTTTATGGAAACTATTCAGGAAGTTCATTGACTCTGCCTTTGTTTGGAGTTTGCTGGTTGGCCAGGGCCTTTTGGCTCTGGGAGACTCATGTACGAGGGGTTCGAGGGTAGAGTGAATAGATTTTCCCAAGTCTGTGTGTAGCGTCCCCCCTTGACATCAATCTGGGGCTAGAGGTAATCTATCAATTCTTTATTAAGACCAAGTTATTTTTTATTTATGATGCTTGTGGGTTCATTAAAAATGGCACTCCCTGTTGGGGATAGCAGCAAGGCTTTTAGCCAGTTTTTATCAGGTTGTTAGAGTAGATATGAATATTTTAATACAGAGAAAGAGCAAAGCTTTCAACAAACTTAATTTGTTTTAGAATCTAAGTGACAGGCTTAACGGGGTGCCAAGTAATTCAGTATAATCAGCCCAGATAGTGGAATACGGACTACAATTAAATGGACCTGGACCGGGGAGCTTTTCCAGAGGGGTCACAAGGGGATCCCCCCACCCCCCGGCAACTGTAAATCACTGTAACCCTGGATCCTTTTAACCAACATAAGATCTAGGAGAACCACAGGCAGCTTCTAGGCCCAGTTAAGTTCCTAGGAAGCCTGGAGAGCGTTTCTGCAGATTCTATTTTAACATTGATGGAATTCTTTTCCTGAGATGCTGATCTTATTAAATGATATACAAAATGACAGATAAAGCTGCCCATCAGGAGCGTATTTGAGGCCTCAGCCTAGATTGTAATCACAGAGACAGTAGCTGGTTTCATGGTGTAGTTTAAAAATTATCCACTTGGGGGAGCTGTATGATTGAATTTTGATATCCACAGCAGACTTTATGTGCAATGTGGGCTCCAGATGACTGCCCCCACCTACAGTGACAAGCTAGTGAAGCAAGCAATGGTTGCAGAAACACAATGATAAATCAGTGTGAGTGGATTAAATGAAGAGTTATAGTACTTTCTGTTGTTTCCTCACTGAAGGTTCTGCATATGTAGGCAGGCATCAGGGCATACTTAAATAAATGTACATCCCAGTTAATTTCAAAGAGCCAAAGCACTAGAAAAATCTTCTTTGAAGTTTTGTGAACATAGTCAATTGCAGGGAAGAGAAGATCATAAAATCGAATGTCTGAGCGGGGAATGCTGTTTCCCGGGGTATCCCCCAGGTGACTCTCTCTCATCCTTTTTCTCTGTGAACTAGGTGGGGCATGGTGAGGTCTAATGAAGAGCGATCCATTGCTGCCCGGGCATAAGTCCAGGTTCCAGATGGTCTTTGGGGTCTACCCAGATTTGGACAGTTTTGAAATAATGGAAAGCTAGTTAGGGTTCCTAATGAGGGCATTTGCTAGAGAATGTTGTCACAATATGGAGGCACTATTAACCCATTTTACTATGGAATAAAATGAAACCAATTATAAACGCACATATACAAGCGTGCCTCTATGTGCCCACCTGCCCACACCGAGGGAGCTGGAAAGTGTTTCTCGGAGGGGGATGGCTTGGCTATTGCCTAAATCAACGTCTCATTCTATTCTCTTCTTTTCTCCTTTGTCCTTTTCTTTTGAGTTGCTGGGGCATTATGGTTTTCTCAGTGTCCAAAGATTATGAAATGGCTTAGCCATCTTGACAGAGACTCTTTCCTATTTCTCCTGCTCTTTCCAGAAGAGGGACGGAAGAGTTCTAGAGCATCACTTTGGATCCTTCTGCTCTCCCGGCCTCCCAGCAGCTGCTGTTGCTTTCTGCATTTGCTTCTTTGATGCCATCCGTCCTGCCCCAGGGGATTTGGCCTCACCTTGCTGAATCTCTCTCCCTGTCCTCTTGGACAGCCTGACTCTCTCCACATGAGCATTGCACTCTTTGTTGTCATCTACCCTGGGAGGACAAGTCTCCAGTGAAGACCAACCCCCTGCCCCAGCCGCTGTTCACCATCTCCATCGGTCACATCGATATGACTTTCACTGTCTGTTCAATGGAGGAGAAATGTCGCTTCTTCAGGAACCCTGTTGTTCTCCCCAGAAAGACTTCCTTCTGAAGAAAAATGTGATATTTTTACAGTATTTTCTGGGTTTTTTGCTTTAATGCATTGGTTTCCCATTTTTCTTTTTACCTGTAGGCTATTTAATTTTAAAGATAGAAACCAGGCAGAAGCCCAGCTCAGGCTGCATCTGGGTCCAAAGAGCCCTGTGACAATTCATTTTCTACAACAGCTGAAACAGTCCCACCCAGACCCCTTTGCAGTGGGACTTGATCACTTCTCCCATCAAGATGTGGGATCTGTTGCCCTTCCCGTTAACTCTGGTGGCCTTATGACCTGCTCTAACCCCTAGGACATGGTGGAAGTGATGCTATGGAAGGAGAAAGTGTTGCGGCTTCCCCGCTTCAGTCCTTTGGTTTCTTGGCCTAAAACCACCACCATGTGAAGAAGATGTGGGAGCTTAGTGGAGGTTGAGAGGAGACGTGACAGAGAACTGAGGCCACCAAACCAACATCCAGCAAGGGAGTGCCAGGCATTGGAGGGAAGAGGCATCTTGGACTTCCCAGCCCAGCCAGCACCCAGCTGACTGGCAAGATGAGTAAGCCTCAAGAAAAGCAGCCTGGGAACTGCCCAGCGAAGTGCAAAATCAAGACAAATGGTTACTACTTGTTATTTTAAGCCACTATATTTTGGGGGTGGATTGCTATATAGAAATTGATAACTGAAACAGATGCCATTCTGGAAGACCCTATGTTAATAAGACTGTGTGTGTATAAATCAGCTTACTTTATTTTTATTCATTTTTACCTTTTTTAGAGAGAGGGTCTTGCTCTGTTTGCCCAGGCTGGAATGCAGTGGTTGGATCACAGCTCATTGTAACCTCAAGTTCCTGGGCTCGAGCAGTCCTTGTGCCTCAGCCTCCTGAGTGACCAGGACTATAGGCTTGCACTACCACACCTGATTAACTTCTAAATTTTTAGTAGAGACAGGGTCTTGCTATATGGCCCAGCTGGTCATGCACTCCTGGGCTCAAGAAATCTTCCTGAGTTCTGAGACTACAGGTGTGAGCCACTGGGCCCCACCTAAGTCAGCTTATTCTGCATTGTGTTAGTGGGTTTCTGCAGGAGAGAAGGCTTCAGGCAACCCTGTGCTACTGGCTCCTCCTGTGCCGGTCCCCTGCCCTGAGATGCCACACCGCATCGTGGTTGTGCTTATTATGTGTGTTCATGTACCATGAACGTTTTATAGATGCTTTGTGGAAAGCTTTACATAAAGTCAGATTTATGTTCAGTAAATCTGACATCGTTTATGTTAACTAAGAAAGACCTGCCCTGAAGGGCACAGAAAGCCTGGTGAGCTCTGATGACCACAGAGGTGCTCCCCTGAGGCACTGCAGTGAACCCCAGGGCTGTGGATCATCAGGCTGGTCCTTTAACCACTTCAGTGCCTGGAAAACTTTCAGTCACCCGGATCAGCCAAAGTGCCTAGGTGTACGTGATGTGCATATGTTACTTTCCTCTCGCAAGTGGGTGATGTTTCAAGGTTCTCTTCATGCAGTGTTAGGGAGACAGCCCCACGGGCTACGTGGTGCACACTATCCTATTCTCGGATGTGAGACCTGGGTTTCCTGGTACCGCCTTGGTAATAATTAGCACAGTCTCACTGCTTACTCTGTGTCGGGTTCTGTGCTGAGCACTCCACATACGTTGTCCTCTTTAGCCTTCTGGAAGACCCTGGAGGCAAAATGATTGGCCCCACTTTACAGATGAAGAAACAGGGAGTGAGAGGCATTTGTCCTTCAGAGCTGTGGCACTGCACAGGTCGGGGCGAGGGGGCGGGGATCTGTGTTGCTGTCCAGGTGAATGGTGCCCCCTGGTCCATGCAGTTCCCAGGGATCTGTGTTGCTGTCCACGTGAATGGTGCCCCCTGGTCTGTGCAGTTCCCTTGGAGGCCTTGCCCAGGATAAAAATCTAGGTAGGGGATGGGGAAGCTGGGATTTCAGGTGTGAAGACTGAGCACTTCATTTTATGTGCCTTCAATAACCTTGACTTCTCTGAGCTACTTTACTTCTTCTATCTCTATCTACGGATTTTAGTATTAATCTATCCAGCCCCTGTTTGATCCTGCCAGCCAGCCCTCCTTCCCTCCTTCCCTCTCTGTCCACCTGTTTATCCACCCACTTATTTAGTGAAAACAAAGAAGGTATTGACTATTCCTTAAAAGGTTCCCATATCCGGGTTCTTGAAATATACCTTGGAACATTAATTCTCTACTACATGTTCTTATTGGTAAGTTAATTTGAAATGTACATTTTAATTATGGACTTTTTAAAACATTTAAGAAAGAAATGCCTCCTTTCCCTAGCCTGCAGAGGCCATGTCCCATCCATGTCACATTCTCATGCACGGCTTTATACTTTAACTACATCTGTATGTATCCATAATACTATTTAGTACTGATTTGGGTGTTTATAATTTCCATTCACTATAAATATCCTTTTGCAACTTCCTTTTGTTCTTTAACACTATCTTTTTTGAGCTTTATTCATTCTAACATGTATACATTCTACTAATGGACAGTTAAGGTTTTTTTAAAATTTCTTTTGTGATTACAAGTAATGCTGTCGTGACCATCGCTGACCTTGTTCATCTGCGCGTGAGCTGCTGTAGGGTAGACATCTGGAGTAAAAAGGTACATCTTCAGCTTTCCTTGCCAAAATGTTTTCCAAGGTGGTTGTACCAGTTTATATGCACATCAGCACTATGCTAGGGTTTCTCTTTCCCAGTTTCTACTCCTGAGCATCATCCTCAGCTATACACCTGCTACCTAGCGGGTATCGTCGAGTGTTTCATTTCTGATTTCTGTGTCCCAGAGCATTGTGGCACAGTTTTACAGGTCATCTGGGTTTCCTCTTTTCTGAAATGCTTATTCATAACGTCCTCCACACCCCCCTTTCTCCACTGGGTAGTCTCTACTTTTCTTATTGATTCACAGGAAGTTTTTTTTGGTTTTCAATCTTTTTCTGGAAACAGATCTTTTGCCAGTTAACCTCACTGCAAGTACCTCCTTCCGGTTCTTGCTTTGTTTATCTTTTAACTTTTCTGGCTATGTCTATAGGTCTTGGACACCTTACGTTTATAGGGGGTATACACAGGTCACTATGAAAGTTTTGAGACGACTGTGTTATGGTCCATTATTTCACTTCCAAGCATCATTTCTGATGCACCTGTGCAAGTTTCAACTTCTCAGCTTGTTAGTGTGGCTGGGAGGGCTTCGTTTGTTTCTGTCAGCATGGATTTGACCTCTCTTGATGTTTATGTATCTCAGAACTTTTGTCATTACCCACACGGTAAGTTTTCTCTATTTTTCTGCAAAGAGATTTTTAGCAAAACATTTGTTGATATCTTACAATGGGATAAGATCCGTGCACTATCCCAAGCACTTTATATATACTGATAAATCTTTTTAACAATGCACAATGAGATAAGTTCAGTTATTATCTCCTTTTTAAAGAAATAGACCGAGGCCTAGCGAGATTACATTATTGCCCCCAAATTATGCAGCAAGTAAGAAATGGTTTGGGGATTAGAATCCAGGAACTTAGTTCCAGGCTTTGTGTAACCACTAAAAGAACTGCTTCTCAGTGTGACAGTTTCTAGCCTCCAGAGCTCGATGGAAGGGAAAAACATGTAAACAGGTGTCATCACACAGTGGGACAAGTCTAGGATGACACACAAGAACAGGGGATGGGGACAGCTTCATGTGAGAAGTGTCCTTTGAGCTGAGTGAATGAGAAAGACGTATTTGTGTTAGGAGCTGGGCAGACAACGGGAATGGTGTGGTGTGTGTGTGTGTGTGTAATGTACACTCTGTACAAGGGGGTGGGGAGGGACGTTCCAGGCAGAGGGAACAGCGTGTACAGAGGCCGGGAGGCTGGAGAGAGCACAGCCATATTGTGGGTGTTGTAAGCACCTCCGTGTCTTTGAAAGGTGGAGTTTAGAGTGTAGTGATTAGAAATGAGGTCACCCACAGTGCCTGGCATTTGGCCGTCATTATTATTTATTTAATGAATGAAAGACTAAAAGCTTTTAGTGTTACAAATGAAATCATGAGGCAAGCTCTTCATTAACTTGAATGCTCAAGACACTGTCCCTTATAATTAGCAGGGCTTCCCAAAACAATTTCAAACTTTCTTCCTGAACATATGAGTCTTAATTTCCTACATCATTAAGCACAGTTTAGCAAGCCTAGTTCTGTCTTTCGCAACTGAGGCTATTTCAAGAATCCTAAGCAAAAATTAAGAATGTTAAAAGGTCATCACTTAAGGCTGGAGCTGTTGATGCAGCTGGTTTAGAAGAACTTTGTTCCTCTAAGACACAGGTGTTATAATGTGGGTATTTAGGATGGGTTTGTTTTCAGGTAAGATAGCTCTATTACGAATTAAAGGTTTTCTTGTTGATTCAACTGATTAGTTGGTGTCAACTTTTTACTAAAGGCAAATGGATCTGTGATTCTTTCAAGGGGAAGAGATTGTATCTTTGCTCATGGGAAGTAGACTTTTGGTTCCTTTTGCTGATTTAGCAGTGGCTAGAGTGTGGTTTTGTTAAGAAGAGGTTAAGGAGAGGAGACATGCAAGTCTGGCAAATGTGAAATAGTCATTGTCCCTTACATCTCTCCATGATGGATTTTTCACAGTGTATGGTTGGGATATTGTAGTCATGAGGCCGAGAACAAGGTCAACATGTGGTTGACCCGCATCTGCGTGCAGGGCTCATACGGCTCCTGCCCAGGGAGAAGGTAGATGATTCCTGGAGAACATCAGACTCTGATAACAGTGGGGAGTAGCTCTTCTTTGTGTGTGCGATATTTATGTGGGCACTTGCTGGTACAGCCAGGGCTGTGATGGGATGGGCTTCTCGAGCCCTGGAGACCCAATGTTCCTTGTGTGTTTTTTAATCCCTTTCCATTGAACGATCCCCAGCCTTTATGGTGTTGCTGAGGTGGGTCATGGGAGAAAAAGAAACAGGGATTCTTTTTTGGTCACAAGGAGAGTTCCTTTGTTCTCCTTTTTTTTTTTTTTTTTTGAGACAGAGCCTCAAGCTTTCACCCTGGATAGAGTGCTGTGGCATCACAGCTCACAGCAACCTCCAATTCCTGAGCTCAAGCGAGTCTCCTGCCTCTGCCTCCCAAGTATCTGGGACTACAGGCGCCCGCCACAACGCCCAACCATTTTTTGGTTGCAGCTGTCATTGTTGTTTGGCAGGCCCAGGCTGGATTTGAACCCGCCAGCTCAGGTGTACGTAGCTGGCGCTTTAGCCCATTGAGCCACAGGCGCCGAGCTGAGTTCCTTTGTTCTTTTCCAAGCTAGGAGACACTATGAGTTTTGGGGGATGGAGTAGAAGGTATTCAGGAAGGCAATTACCAATCCCATCCTGCTGCCAAACCAGTGGAGGTTGCTGGTGGGAGATTTATTTTTGTCATCTTGCATTTGGATTCATGAGATATTTTTCTATAGGATTCCCCCACATTCTAAATGGTGTTTAAATTTCCAGGGTAGCCCGCAAGACTCTATTTGCTTAAAATGTAGTGGAAGAAAAAATAAATTCCATAAAAGCCAATATTTTTCCAACTACTTTTTTTCCTGCAGGGAAAACTTTCTTTCAGGCAAATGTACAAGGAAGCACAATGTATGTAACAGATTAATGCAGAACTACTCTGGTTGAAGCAGGATGGGGCCTCAGTTGAGTCTGGGTCCTTGAAATTCACTTTGCTCTTCACTAATCACTGCTGCCACCTCCCTTTCTGCCTGAAGGGGGTGCTGTGCGCCTTTACTGCTCCATCGAAAGAAAGAATACACAATGCCCGGTCAATCTCCAAGGCTAGAGGGGTAACAGAGGGCATAAATTTAGCAACAGGAATAAAGGAAAACTAATGGTTCTTGATACACTGGTCTATCCATCAGCGCAGGCTGGTTGCATAAGAATCACCTGGGAAATAGAAAACAAAAAAACAACCACCAAGAATCTGGGGGCCCTTCCTCAAACTTCCAACTCAGTGATGCTAAGGTAGGTCATGGAATCTGTATAGTAAAAAGTCGCTCTGTAGCCATATTTGGAAATCTCTGAATCGGGCTTTCTGAACCCTATTCTGCCTGCAGATGGTAGGCATCTCCTGTGGCAGAGAGATCTTTCTCCAAGACACGGCAGGGGGCAGATCCAGATGGGAGAAGAGAATCCAAAGGCCAGACAGGCGTTTCTTAGGCCTCTTGGAGGCTTGACCCCCTACACAATGGCTTCTTATCTGAAAATATGTCTCCTTCCCATTAGTTGCCAGTGGGGTCTCCAGAATCCGCTCCACACAGGGCTTTAGCCTCACCCTCTGGCCTTAACAAGCACAACAGAATCCAGTACTACATTTAGTCTCCTGCAGAATGAAGAGATTGTTTTCTAATTGCTATTCTGGGACCTGGTTTCCTAATATATTTTTTTCCCCTTTGGAAAAATGTGCTCTAAGACTACGTGATCCAGCAAAAGGAACAATCACAACGGCTAAACTTCTTGGAATAGGACCTTTGGCATTGCATGTGGTTTTGTGCTTTGTTAATGTTGTCAGAAGAATCCTCTGATCAATGAAATGTGGGTTTGTTGTTAACAATTGAAATTATAAAAGTATCTCAAGAATGGAAATAAAAGTATCCAATATACTCAATACTGCTATGAAATCAGTATATAACCACCTACACATTCATATGAATGGCAAAACACAAAACATAACTATTGTCCAGAAAGAATAAGGAAAGAGGAGAGAGAGGAGAGGGGAGGGGGGAGAGGGGAGGAGGGAGGGTATGTGGGGGGACCTCACCTAATGTGCATGATGCAATGGTACATTTCAAAACTATTTAGAAATGAGTATAATTGTGATGGATGTGTTACTTAGTTCAATGTAAACATTTCACATTGTATATCAAAGCAGTACCCTGAACCCCATAAATGCATCAATGTACAAAAAAAAAAAAAAATGAAATTACAGATTCCAGATGATCCCGAAGAAGGAACTGGGCTATG
>CAUYON010094915.1:0-11630 GCA_963573935.1 Arctocebus calabarensis
GTTGTGGCGGGTGCCTGTGGTCCCAGCTACTTGGGAGGCAGAGGCAGGAGACTCGCTTGAGCCCAGGAATTGGAGGTTGCTGTGAGCTGTGATGCCACAGCACTCTATCTAGGGTGACAGCTTGAGGCTCTGTCTCAAAAAAACAATTTTTTTTTTTTTTTGCGGTATGTTCCTTCTTTGCCTAGTTTATTGAGAGTTTTTATCATGAAAAGGTACTAGATTTTGTTGAATCCCTTTTCAAGGGATTTCTGTTTATGTATTTAAGTCATTTATTGATTTGCATATGCTAAACCACACTTGCTTCCTTGGGATGATATCCACTTGATCATGATAGATTATCTTTTTTTTTTTTTGAGACAGAGTCTCAAACTGTCGCCCTGGGTAGAGTGCTGTGGCATTACAGCTCACAACAACTTCCAATTCTTGGGCTTAAGCAATTCTCTTGCCTCAGCCTCCCAAGTAGCTGGGACTACAGGCACCCACCATAATGCCCGGCTATTTTTTGGTTGGAGTCGTCATTGTTGTTTGGCAGGCCCAGGCTGGATTTGAACCTGCCAGCTCTGGTGTGTGTGGCTGGCACCCTAGCCACTTGAGCTACAGGCGCCGAGCCAAATTATCTTTTTGATGTGCTATTGAATTTGGTTTCCTAGTATTTTGTTAAGGATTTCTGTGTCGATGTTCTTAAGGAATATTGGTCTATAGTTTCTTTTCTTTTCTTTTCTTTTTTTTTGAGACAGAGCCTCAAGCTGTCACCCTCAAGCTGTCATGCCGGGCTGGATTTGAACCCGCCAGCTCAGGTGTACGTGGGTGGTGCCTTAGTTGCTTGAGCCACAGGCGCTGAGCCTATAGTTTCTTTTTTTATTATATCCTTTCCTGGCTATCAGGGTGATACTGGATTCATAAGTGATTTGGGGATGATTCCCTCCTTGATGTTACGGAATAGTATCTATAGGATAGGTACTTGTTCTTTGTAGGTTTGGTAGAATTTAGCTGTGAATACATCTGGTCCAGGGGTTTTTTGTTGTTTGGGAGAAGTTTTTTATTACTGCTTCAATCTCACCGCTTATTACTGGTCTGTCCAAGATTTATATTTCTTCCTGATTTAATTCTTGGGAGGTTGTGTGTCCAATAATTTATCCATTTCATTTTCTTTCTATTTTCTACTTTGTTTGCACAGAGGTTTTTATAGTATTCACAATTCTGCTTGAACTTATTTGAGTTTTTTTCTGTTGCTGTCTAATCTGACTAGTGTCTACAAATTTTGTTTATCAAAGAAGCAACTTTTTGTTCTGTTGATCCTTTGTATTGTTTGTTTGGTGCTCATAGTTTTATTTCTCTTATTCAGCTGGCTTTGGGTTGGGTTTGTTCTTCTTTTTCTATTTCCCAGGGATGTGATATTAGGTTGTTATTTTGTGATTTTTCTTTTTGGTTTTTTTTTTTTTGAGTCTCACTCGACAAAAAGTTCATAATGCCTCACTACAACCTCAAACTGGGGAGTTCAGGAGTTCCTCCTGCCTCACCCTCCTAAGTAGCTAGAACTAAAGGCATGTACCACAACACCTAGCTAATTCTTCTATTTTTAGTAAAGACAGGGTCTCATTCTTGCTCGGGTTGGTCTCAAACTCCTGAGTCTCAGCCTCCCAGAATGCTAGGATTATAGATATGAGCCATTCTGTCCAGCCTCCAGCCTCTTTTGTCTTTTTGAAATAGGCATTTAACTTTCCTCTTTGGGCTGCTATTACTGAACAATAATTTGAATTTTTTGAATAATTTGAATTTTTGTTTGTTTGTTTTGTTTTGAGACAGAATCTCACTATATTACCCTCAGCAGAGTGCCATGGCATCACAACTCACAGCAACCTCAAACTCTTGGGCTTAAGCGATTCTCTTGCTTCAGCCTCTCAAGTAGCGGGGACTACAGGCGCCCACCACAACACCTGGCTTTTTTTTTGTAGTTGTCATTGTTGTTTAGTAGGCCTGGGCTGGGCTTGAACCCGCCGGCCCTGGTGTATGTGGCTGGTGTCCTAGCCACTGACCTACAGGCACTGAGGCAGATTTTGAAAGCTTTTGTCTCTTTTGTCATTCAGTTCAAGGAATCATGATTTCCATCTTAATTTTTTTCTTTTTTTTTTCCTGACAGGGTCTTACCCTGTTGCTCAGGTTAGTGTGCAGTGGCATCATTATAGCTCAGTGCAACCTCAGACTGCTGCTCTCCTCCCTCAGGCTCTCAAGTAGAAGGGACTACCTGTGTGCACCACCACACCCAGCTAATTTTTCTTTTTTTTTAGTAGAAATAGGGCCTTGTTTTTGATCAGACTGGACTTGAATTCCTGGCCTCAAGCAATCCTCCTAGAGTGCTAGGATTATAGGCATGAGCAACCACACTTAGCCCCTGCCCTAGTTTCATCATTGACCCAAGGATTATGCAATAGTAGGTTGTTTAATTTATATGACTTTGTGTAGATCTCAGTGTTTCTCGTGGAATTGATTCCTAGTTTTTGTTTTTGTTTTTTTTTTGTAGAGACAGAGTCTCACTTTATTACCCTCAGCAGAGTGCCATGGCGTCACACAGCTCACAGCAACCTCCATCTCCTGGGCTTAGGGGATTCTCTTATCTCAGCCTCCCGAGTAGCTGGGACTACAGGCGCCTGCCACAACGCCCGCTATTTTTCTGTTTTGCAGTTCGGCCGAGGCCGGGTTTGAACCCGCTACCTTCGGTATATGGGGCCAGCGCCCTACTCGATGAGCCACAGACGCCGCCCTTGATTCCTAGTTTTATGCCACTGTGATCTGAGTCAATACATAGTATGACTTTGATGTTTTTTGAATTTGCTCTGACTTGTTTTGTGGCTTAAGAGGTGAACAATCTTGGAAAATATTCCATCTGCTGATAAGAAAAATGCATAGTCAGTAATTAGGGATATAATGTACTGGAAATGTCTATTAGGTCCCTTTGTTCTACAGTCCTGTTTGAGTGCAGTGTTCATTCATTTTCTGCTTTAATGATACATCCAGTTCTGTAAGTGAAGTGTTAAACTAGTCCCCTATTAAGATGGTTTTGTTTCTTTGCTTAAATCTAGAATAATTTGCTTTCTGAAACTGGGAGCTCATATGTTAAGTGCATATATACAGCATGGCCATAAATTTAATTTCATATTGCACATGAACTTTATGGTCACCCTGTGTTTAGGATTGTTAGGTCATCTTGAATTTTTTTCTTACCATTATATAATGACCATCCTTTGTATTTTTTTTTTTTTCATTGTTAAAGTCTGCTTTATCTGATAAGAGAATGGCTCCCCCTGATATTTAGGTTTTCATTTGCATGGAATATTTTTTTCCATCCCATTAACTTGAATCTGTCAGTCCTTGTAGTTTACATGTGTTTCTTAGAAACAAATGTTTGGGTAGTTTCTTCATCCATTCACCCAATCTGTCTTTTAAGTGGGGCATTCTAACCATTTATGTTGACATGTGGGATGAGGTTCTATACAACGTGTTGGATGATACTTTATTGTTTTGTTTTCCTGGTTGTGGTATTTTATCAGAGGTATGAGCTATAACTTTTGGGTGTTTTTATACTGGTTGGTGTCTGTTGTTCATTTGTGTGTATAATGCATTTTGAGCATTTCCTGTAGGGCAGGACTAGTAGTGACAAATTCCCTTAGTATTGTTTGTCTGGAAAAGGCTTTATTTTTCCTGTTCATGAAACTTGGTTGAGCAAGAGAAAAAATTCATGGCTAGTGGTTATTGTGTTTAAGGGGACTTACAATAGGACCCATTCCTTTTTAGCTTGCATAGTTTCTCTTCAGAAGTTTGCTCTAGTCAGATGGATTTTCCTTTGTACGTTACTTGATGTGTTTGCCTCATGGCTCATAGGAGTTTTTCCTTTGTGTTAACTTTGGCCATTCTGATGAGTGGTGCTTTCTTTTTTGCAAGGAATCTCTCAGATGTCACTGAGCTTCTTGTATCTGGATGTCTTAACTCTTTTACAAGAACAGGTAAGTTTTCCTCAATTGTTATCTTACATAGGTTCTGCAGGCCTTATGCTTTTTCTTCTTCACTCTCAGGGATGCTTCCTGATTCTTATATTTGGCTGTTTCACATCTCGTATTTCTTGTAACTCTTGATTCTTTATTTTTTTGCAGTTTTTGACTAGGGCTGGGTTTGAACTTGCCACCTCCAGCATATGGGGCTGGCACCCTACTCCTTTGAGCCACAGGTGCCGCCCTTTGTTCTTTAATTTTTCTGGCTTAATTCAAGAGTTGTCGTCAAGCTCTGAAATTATTCTGCTTGGTCTACTCTATTCTTAATGTTTTCTGTTGTGTTTTCTATTTCCCTAAATGAATTTTTCATTTATAGAAGTTTAATTATTTTTTAAATGCTAATATACTGTCTCTTTAGTATTTTTTCATTCATTACTGAATTGTTTTTCTGGTTTGAATAGGTTGTCTATTTTTTTCTTGGATTTCATTGAGCTTCCATACACTCCATATTTAGAATTATTTATCTTTTATTTTGGTTGGGATCTATGGCTAAAGAAAGTATGCTCCTTTGATGGCATCCTTTCACTTTGATTTTTTTTTTTTTTTTTTGTAGCCAGGGCTGGGTTTGATTTGAACCTGCCACCCCTGGTATATGGTCCAGCGCCCTACTCCTTGAGCCACAGGTGCTACCCCTTTTCACTCTGATTTTTCAGACTTCCAGAGTTTTTATGCTGATTCCTTCTCATCTGGATCAACTGTTCCTTCTTGGTTTTGGATTTTCTTTTGATTAGATGGTGCTTTTTTACCCTTTCCTTTTCACTCTTAAGGGCATGTCTGTGGCATGTTTGGTAAGGACCTGTGGCTTTAATTGTGGGTGTTTTGACAGGGGACTGGATGGTATGATACCTAGGTTATAAATATCCTGAATGTGAGTTTTCAGAATTGCTAGTTATTTACAGCCTGTAGCAGTGGTGTACTATGTGTGTGGGTAGATTCCCTGTCTCGTGTCAACACGGGGAAATGGAGGTCTTTAAAATCTTCTCTTTTCCCCCAGCCCTTCCCATAAGGAAAATTGTAATTGTTTATCAAAACCAGCCCTGTGTTCTTATTCTCCACAACCACAGAGATGGGTGGAGGAATGAGGCTAGGTGGGGCTAGGTCGGGGGAGTATTCAGGCTCCATAAAGACAGGCACAGGAGCTATCTCAGAGGGGTCAAGGGTCAGCTCCCAGGCCACTGTGGAAAGCCACCGGGCAGGTGCTGAAGCAGCCCCACCAAGCCAGAAAGTCTGCTCACAGAGTAGGGGTTGTCTGGAATTCAAGACTAGCTATTAGGAAGTGGGTTTTCCTCTTTGGAAATGTTTGTGTAGGGACCAGGGCTGAAGCTCCCTGGAAAGGATAAATACATACAATGAGTAGAGAAGCAATATGGTACTTACCATCTCAGCTCAGGTATGTGGCAACAGAGAGTGGCTACACGTGGGCTGATAGCCCAATGCTTTGTTTTCAAGAACTCCCAGTTAATTGGAAGCAGCAACTTTTAGGTTCAAGAGAAGCTCTCTAGCAGCTTGAGAGCCTACTGACTACCAAGTGTGAGGAAAGGAGAAACAACACACCTACCTACTCTTTTCCATGCAACTTCAAGTTTCTGAGGGTTAACTCTGCTGAATCTTGCTCCTTCTTCTGCTCTGCAACTTCTTCCTATAGAATCTCTGGTAAGTTCTGGCACTTTTCTCTCAGCATTATACCTGAGTTATTTTATTTTTTTCATCCAAAACCTTTCCTTTTTCTGAGATGATCTGGTGACTGATGTCTCTATTCAGCAGTCTTACCCCTTTTCTCCTAACATATCTTTTATTTACTTATTTTTTTTGAGAAGTGTCTCAGTAAGTCGCCCTTGGTAGAGTGCCGTGGCATCACAGCTCACAGCAACCTCAAACTCTTGGGCTTAAGCGATTCTCTTGCCTCAGCCTCCCAAGTAGCTGGGACTACAGGCGCCTGCCACAATGCCTGGCTATTTTTTGGTTGTGGTTGTCATTGTTGTTTAGCAGGCTCAGGCTGGGTTCAAACTTGCCAGCCTTGGTGTATTGTGGCTGATGCCATAACCACTGTGCTATAGGTGCTAAGCCCCAACTTCTCTTTTTAATATGCAATAGCCTAGAAGGAAGATTGTGATCATTTATCAAAAAGGGTTAAATGGGGCGGCACCTGTGGCTCAGTCAGTAGGGCGCCAGCCCCATATACTGAGGGTAGCAGGTTCAAACCTGGCCCGGCCAAACTGCAACCAAAGAATAGCTGGGCGTTGCGGTGGGCGCCTGTAGTCCCAGCTACTCGGGAGGCTGAGGCAAGAGAATTGCCTAAACCCAGGAGTTGGAGGTTGCTGTGAGTAGTGTGACGACACGGCACTCTACCGAGAGTGACAAAATAAGACTGTCTCTACAAAAAAAAAAAAGAGTTAAATGTCCTATTAACTAGAAAGCACAAGTGGTACTTTCTGAACTACAACTGAAACAACATGTGCAAACTATGGCTGTTGAACTAGCAACTCACAAGTTTCAGTTATCAAAGAAAGCCCTAACAGTTAACCTTCTCCAGACTCTGGAAGGCTATTAATAAAACAGTATTATTCAAATTGTATATATTAATAAGAATTAGACCTCACTAGTAACATCTATTATTCTATTAATGTGGTAGTCTGTCAGTGGGTCTCACAATGATAGGACAGTATATAGGAACTTAACATGAATGATGCTAACAGATATTGGATTTTGCAGGTGTTTGGCCTATAGTAGCTAAAAATTATGTTTATATTTCATCCTCAAGTTGATTTTTTAAAGTAGGAATTAATAAGTCTGTCATAAATTATGAGGAAGAATGTGAATTAAAAAATTACAATAAAACATGAATTTAAAATATTTTATTAAGGGATAGCAACCTAATTCTTAAGTTTCAAAAACCTTTAAAAAACACCATAAAGTCAAAAAATGCATGTAAAAGTTAAATTGGCCAGGCTCAGTACCCATAGCACAGTGGTTACACTTAAGCCCAAGAGTTTGAGGTTGCTGTGAGCTGTGATACCACAGTGCTCTACCAAGGGCAATGTAGTGAGACTCTGTCTGAAAAAAAAAAGTTAAATTTGGCCATTTTGTGTAGCTTTGCAGTTTACTAAAAAAAAAAAAGTATAAAATTTTGTAGATTTTAATTTATAGTATTAATAATTCCCCAAGGATTTTGTTTCTATATATCAAAGCATACCCTTTCACCATGTCCAACATGAACTATTTAAATGAAAAAAAAAAACAAAAAAATTTCAGGACCATATGCTTCAATGTAGTGATCCTTATGTATACAAAAAGAGAAAGATATTTTGAATGAAGATCATAAGATAAAAATATAGTCTATTACTTAGATTTTGGAAAAAAATGCAGCTTTTTAGTTAGCATTGAGGCAAAGCAGGGAACCTGCTTCTTTCCAATTGCACTTGGGTCTTTGCAAAAGTCCACTCGGCGCTGAGAAACTTTCCTGTTCACCAGAGTGAGGAGTTCTGTAAACTCTAAGGAGGAGCCGTATTTCCCCAACATCTCACATAAGTCTTGAATGTACCATGAACCATTCACAGTTTCCCGGTGAGAATAATAGCCTAAAAAAATAAGGAAAACATTACTATAGTTTTCTGGCTTTCAATTACTGAGACTGAAAAACACCTTCATAATTTATAGTTATAGAAGTATGAGCTCTCAGAATTCACTTGAAAAGATTAAGATGTGTCCATGATACGGTTTTTAAATTTTTCTGTTGACTGTTCTCAAGTGAGAAAAGAGATTAATTCTATATAGCTTTATATAAATGGGATTAAATTCTATACAATGTCCTCTATTTTCTAAAACATTGCTAAGATTAAGAGACAAAGATTATTAGAAAGAAGTAAAACAAAATTTACTGTGAAAACAAAGAATAACTATAACCAAAGTATTTTTCAGCAAAGCTTTCCACGAATATTACTATAGTAGCACAACCACTGTCAGTAATAAATAGGCTGCTGATATTGCCTATAATTAGACTTGTTGCTTTATTCAACATAGTGCTTAGGAGTGATTTTTCTGTTAAGGTTTGTATATTTTCATTTATTTCTTTGTGCCAAAGAAATCTAAGCTGAGAGCTTCAGGATCAAGTCATCATGTCTGAGTAGAAAGATCTGATCCAAACCAATCCAAGGTGAAACTTACAGGAACTCAGCCAAGACAGCCAATTATACATCTGTTAAATTACACACCAACACACCTTCAGCAACAGAGTAGCACATGAGGAAGTCTGCTCCAGCAGGCAATGTGTAAACTGAGGCTGTGTCAACCTCAGTTATGTTGGTGTCCAACTTGTCTGTCTGATGATCCACTACATCCAAAGGGATGACAGGTACGTCGTGCTGGTCCCCCCGACATGCCTATAGAACAAGGAGGGAAAAAACACGTCTTTTGCCTACCATTTTCTTCCCAGTGCTTAATGTGTACAGTGAATATGTATGTCAGTACGCTGTCATATCACTAGCAACAGAAGCCACATCATAAGAAGGTCAAAAGCAATACATTCAGGTTTAGAGGAGACTAAAACCAACTTGTGTTTTTAGTTAATGTTAAAAAAAAATTGGCATCCCCAAATACATCCCAAATTATATTGGTAGAAAGATGATACCGCTAAGAAGGAAAAAGCCTGTGGTTTTAAATTTCTTAAAGATTAACCACACCCATTTTCTTTTAAAAGCTATTTACCTAAGTGTTTCTAATCAGATACTGTATTTCCAGAGGGGGCTTTGCCTGCCTGGCTGATGCCGTACATTCAGCCAAAACAACACTTCCTGGCCTAAGAATAGGTACCTGTTAATGTGCTACCACTTTAAAGTAAAGTCTCAAATTCTTAGCCATTAATTCTGATTCAGAGGCTAACACTGAATTCTACTCAAATGACTGTTAATGAGCAGAATTATCTCCCCAAAATTCAAATATGGAAGTTCTAGCCCCATTATCCCAAATCTGATTGTATTTGGAGATAGGGCCTTTAAAGCGGTGACTGAATAAAATGAGGCTGTAAGAGTGGGCCCTAATCCAGTGTAACTGGTGTCCTTACAAGAAGAGATTAAGACACAGAAGTGCAGAAGCAAAGACCATATGAGCCACAGGGATAAGATGGCTACTTATAAGCCAAGGAGAGAGGCCCCAGGAAAAAAACTAACCCCAGACAAGGGGTTTATCTCAGACTTCTAGCCTCCAAAGCAGTGAGATAATATATTTCTGCTGTCTACGCAACCCAGTCTGTAGTATTTTATTACAGTAGTCTTTAAATTAATACAGTGACCTAATGAGATTCTGTTGTGGCATTTTAAATGCATCAATTATTTCAGAAATGGTTACAGAATTAAAAGCACCAAAGAAACAAAGTCCTGAGTAATTTCAAAGTTACCAAATAAAAGGAAGATCCCTAATAATCCAATTTTTATAGGGAGAATTCAATCTATTATCTTAGTATTATCTGGCTTGTACTTGCCCTCGGTAGAGTGCTGTGTTGTCACAGCTCACAGCAACCTCAAATTCTTGTGCTTAAGCGATTTTCTTGCCTCAGCCTCCCAAGAAGCTGGGACTACAGGCACCTGCCACAATGCTCGGCTATTTTGTTGTTGTTTAGCAGGCCTGGGCTGAGTCTGAACCTGCCAGCTCCTTTGTATGTGGGTGGTGCCATAACCAGAGCTATGGGCGTGGAGCCTTTACTTCTCTTCTTATACACCCACCCTCAAGGCTGGGGAGGGGGGCAATTTGGCTTAAGGGGAAATGTGAAAGGCATGAAGCATGGTAGGCTGGAAGTCTTTATTCCTACATTCTTTCTACTGGCTTATATGCTCTCCAGCTCCCAAAGCAAACTCAGTGTGATCAGGCTATCTTGCCTGGCACCCTTCAATCAGCAGACACCTTTCCCAGTAGCTCAACCTTGACACCAGGCTTGGCCAGGGAGTAGCGCATAGACTGTTTTGTGAGTCACTTCAAATGTCAATCCAAATACTGTTTCTATGTAATAAAGATAGTGTGAAGAAAGAATTATTTCAAATAGCTCAAAGTACAACTCTGATTGGCCAAGATTCAAAAAGGGCCTTTCTAGTTACTTTCAAAATTGGCTTTTAGACCTTTATCACCTATATAAAACCAGGAACTTGAATAAGTAAGATGTTAATGTAATGTCTTACCTGAATGATAAATATCTTGGGTTTTCCAACCAGGCTCTGACACTTGTCTCCTTTGAACAAGCCAGTTAGTGTCTGAATTTCAATTTTGGCATCATATGCATATATGTGATTCCCTTCTCCATGGCTCAAGAAAACACATAAAAAGCAATCGGCATCTTTGTGGCTAGAAGTTGACACTACAAAAGGCACCGCAAAAGTCCACATATAAATGAAAATATGCTTGTTATCTATATATAAAAATTCAATTTACTAATATTAAGATAGTTATATTCCTGTGACTGGGGGAGGAAGAAAATGTGTTCTTTAACATAAAATATCTGTAATGAAATAATTTAATCTTTAGTCAAACAGAATAATTTATACTACACTGTATCTGATTTTTAAAAACCCAACCTTATTCAATTGAAGACTGAGACCAAGTTTCATTAGCTTTTCTTAAACACTGAATGATGTAGAAAACAAAGGAATTATCATGAGAAACCTCCTTTAAAACCCAAGAGATGGATGGCCAGGTATGGTAGCTCATCCTAGCACTTTGGAGGCCAAGGCCGGAGAGTGTTTTGAGGTCAGGAGTTCACAACCTGCCTGGGACACATAGCAAGAATCTGTTTCTACAAAAAATAAGAATAACTTGGGAGGTACAGTGGTCTTAGCTACAGTCCTAGTTTGGGAGGCTGAGCCAGGAGGATTCCTTTAGTCCAGGAGTTCAAGGTTGCAGTGACTATGATCATGCCACTGCATTCCAGCCTAGGCAACAGAGTGAGATCCCATCTCAAAAGAATAAAGTAGAATCCAAGCTACTTTGACAATTAAGTTTCTTTGATTCAGCGAAGACCTTCTTAGAGCAGACTGGAGAGACCCAGAAACTGCTACTCAGCAACTCCCCACGTGTTGTTGCATCTCCAGGGAAAGCCATACCTTCCCTCTATATCTGCAGCACTTAGACCTTCCAAAAGAGTATGAAGACATGAAACTGATAGCCTCCAAAGCTTATGAGCAAAGCAGAAAATCTGGTAAGCAGCCAGTTAAAATGATATATAGTTTAAAGAAGAGCTCTGAAGAAAGTTTAGAAAAATTATCCAAATCTCATTAATTGGCGAGTGATTTGAAAACATGGCATATAGTGATGATTGTAAGTTGCATTAAAATTAAAATACCTATTGCACAGTGATGTTGTAGAAATTTTAGGAGATAATGAATATAAATCAACACTCATTTTGAAGCAGTAAGAAAATAGGGTATGAAATGAGTCAATTAAAACATGAGTCTAATGCCCACCAATCCAGGAATGGATTAACAAGCTATGGTGTATGTACACTATGGAATACTATTCAGCCATTAAAAAAAATGGAGACTTTACAGCCTTTGTATTAACCTGGATGGAAGTGGAACACATTATTCTTAGTAAAGCATCTCA
>CAUYON010094916.1:0-33099 GCA_963573935.1 Arctocebus calabarensis
GCGCCTGTGATCCCAGCTACTTGGGAGGCAGAGGCAGGAGACTTGCTTGAGCCCAGGAATTGGAGGTTGCTGTGAGCTGTGATGCCACAGCACTCTACCCAGGGTGACAGCTTGAGGCTCTGTCTCAAAAAAAAAAAAAAAGTGACTGACAAACCAGTAAGTAAAAATAACCACTTACCAACTGAGACAAGGTCATCTCCTCGCCTTTTTCCAATTCGTGAATTTAACCAAACTGTCCCCTCATTTTCTTGGCATGTAAAACGACTGTGTTCAGCATGACTTTGTGGTTCAGAATCTGTCAGTTCACCATCTTCCATAAAAGCTTTGGCAATTTCTACTGCTTCTGTTTCAAAGTAGTTTTCTGAATCTTTGTAATAACTAGAAGAAACTTCTATATTTGTTTTCACAGGAATATTAGGAAAAGTTTCAGTGTTACCTATTCCCATTTTTATGTTTTTAGGTAAAGACTGTTCTTTTCCCAAAACATGAATGTTCTCCCCAAGTGATACATTGGTTCCTAATACCAACTGTTGTTTGTCTTGCATAAACTGAGACATATATGGAATAACTTTAATAGAGTGATTATTCTCAGAAGAGTTACTTTCAGTATTAGGGTTATTTAATAATTTAAATTCTGTATTGTAGGTTTTTTTCATTTCTGAGTTCACAAAACATTCTGCAGTTCTCTCATCAACACAAGGAAAAGAAGGGATTTTTGATATACCAGATCCAGATGTAGGTGAATGCTGAAGAGTGCAGCCAGTTTTGATTAAATCAAACTCCTCTAACATTCCCTTAACTTTGTGTAAGGCACTTTCTGAAATTGAAACCTGTTTTCCACTTGCTGTACTAAATCCAGAGAAAGCAGATGAATTTACCACATTACATGAAAAACTTTGAGATACTAACTTTTGTGGGACATGCATCATTTTTTCTTCTCTTGTGAACTTGTCTGCATACTCTTCATTACTTTTAAAGGATACTTTTGAAAAGTATTGCTTGGCACTCTCTTCTATCTCAGAAAACATCTGTCTTGCCTGTTGTAATGCAGAATCTGATACCTGTATGGATTTTCCACTTGCTGTGCTAAAAATCTCAGGATTTGTAGAAGAGACCAACTCAGGAAACTTTCCTGTATTACATAAACTTGAAGTTTTCAAACTAACATCACAAGGTGATAGTGGAGAAACTTTGTCCAATCCAGGCATACTTTGATCATGTAATATCTGCTTGTTTTGAATGTCAGCAAAAATCTTATGCGAATGCATACAACTTTCTTCATCTGTAGAGTCAGGAAGAGTCTTATGTGAATGCATAGAACTTTCTTTATCTGTAGAGTTAGGAAGAATATCCTCTGAATCATCTAATGTCTTGTAATAATCTGCCACAATTCCTGTTTGGCAAGTGCTAGATTTACTCTTAGTGTTTCTTGGAACTACCTTACTGCAGTTGTCTGTAAATGTCTCTTTTACTTTTTTAATTGTTTCCTGTGAAACATGTACTATTTTACCACTGGCTGTGCTGAATGCAGGTGGTTCTACTTCAAAATTATTTGAATTAGATACAGACAATTTAAAGGCTGCATTTTCATTTGTGCATAGTGAAGAGTTAGTCACAAGTTTCTGAATACAAGTATCTTTGTGTACAGTCTGTGGGTATGCATTTGCTTCTCTTACAGTGTATGTTACTTCAGAAAAATCAGTGTTTCTTTTATCTTCAATATTCATCACCATTGGCTCAATACTAGAATCAGTATTATTTTTTGAGAGATATCCTGAATCATGAGAATAAAAATCAGAATGGTAGGAATAGTTAGACATGCTATTGACACTTAAGTAAGCTGAATCTTGCTTTTCAGGAAGATGATTTTTGCCATTTTCAGTTATACTGTCTGAACCACTTCCATGTAAAGGATTTCCTACATAATTCTCAGGGTATTTCTTTACACATATAACCTTATTGGAATTTATTTCTTCTGGCTGATCACCCAATTCTTCTCTGAGCCATTTTTTTGCTTTAAATAGTGAAGCCTGACTCACAGAAATTTTTCTACCATGCCCTGTGTAAAATGCTAAAGCTGAATTTTCAAGAGCTGAATAGAGGGACCGGTTTGTGTTGCAAGTTGCAGGACTTTTTGTTGTTTCTTTTTCTACAATATTGAGATTTTCAGAGTGTCTATAGAAATGATTACTTAAGGGCTTAGGTAGCACTGCAGCTGGATTAGAAACATGGTTTTCCAAATCATCACCTAGAGAATTCTTCATTTCTTCACATTTTGGGACAGTTGTTATTTCAGCTGTCTCACATGCTAATACAAGCCCTTCTTTACACGTTCCTTCCCCTCTATCCTTCTGGATATTTGCTCCTTGACTGTTAAAACTGATTTCACTAACATCTTGCTTGTCTTCACCAAAAAGATTTCTCACTTTTTCCAAAGACTCCTTTGCAACTTTTACTTTTTTCCCACTAGCCGTATGAAAACTCAACAGAGTAGCTTGTGTGATCTTTTTGTTTTCACATTCAGGCTGTTGTTGGAGAGTTGCTAATTGGTTTCCAGTACCAACTGAAATACTTTCCTTTAACATTTTGTTTTTAAACATGTCTGTTTCCTCATGACTTAAAATGTCCACGTTGTTCTTACTTATGCCAGAAAGTAATTTTGAATTCAAGAAAAAGTTATTTAATTCTTCTTCTGTTTTAGAATCAAAGAAATTTATAACTTTATTTAATGACTCTTTGGAGACTTTGATATTTTTCCCACTTGCAGTCTGAAAAGATATATCAAAAATCTCAAAATCTTTTCTATTTTGGTCCATTTGACTAGCATTTAACTGTTCTTTATTTGAAGTATCAACATAACATGTTTCTTCCACGTTCACAATTTCCAAACAACTTAAATCTGACAAACTTGCTTTCATTTGAGTGTTTCTCTCCTTCATAAACTGGCTAGGTAATTTAAAATATACGTTATGCCTATCAGTAAATAGCGAGTCATTGGCATCTTTATGAATATGAACTGTATCATTTTTACCAGAGTCACTGCCTTCAGAATCCCCTAAGTTATAAGTTTTTCCATTAGCAGCAACACATTTGTTATCATTTTCAATACTTCTCTTACAATTTTCAGTATTTTTTTCAACAAAAGTGCCAGTAGTCATTTTAATATTTTGTGATGCTAGTTGGCATTTATTTATCTCATTTAAGTTTTTATTATGATTTTCTATCTTAAATGCTGAAACAATAGAATCATTACATTTACTGGAAGAGAAACTTCTTGGATCTACTTCTGTAGGTGTTTCCTCACTAATATTCTCAATATCACCAAACAGTTTCACAGCTTTTTGCAGAGCTTCATTAGAAACACTCAGTTTTTTGCCACGAGCAGAATAAAAACCTCTAAACTCCACTTCATTTTCACATGTTAAATAACCAGAAGCACTTTTGTTACAGTTATTTTCCGACAAGCAAGTGAACTTTTGTTTAACTTCAACTGCACCTTCGAATTTCTTGCTGGTTTCTACCTGACCAATAGATGAGGCATTAATTGTGACATTAAGATCAACATCTTTCCATTCCTCAGAAGTGGTATTTAAGAGACTCATCTGGTTTACAGGCACATCAAATGTGTTACTCTGTATTACAAAGCTTGGTTTTCTAAACTGTGTAAATTCAAACTGACTTCCCGATTCTTCCAGTATAATAGAAAGTTCTGTAATTTCTGCCTTTTGGCTAGGTGTTAAATTATGGTTTGAATTAAAATTTTGTTTCGAAAATAACATCTGAGGAGGTGCCTGATTATTTTCAGAATTAGAAACAAATGGACTACTCTGCACATACCCAGATACAGAATTAATTGACTCTGAAACAAGTGTATGAGGTTTGCTCAGTTTCTTTTGATTACCTAACACCAAGGCATTTATACTGTCAACACAAATTAAATTAGCAGGATTCTGTTCTTCAATATCTTTGAAAAGCATTTTGCTTTTCTCAATGTTATGTTCAGAGAATTTTATTTCTTTATTTGAAGCTGTTCTGAAGCCACCTCCAAAATTGTGATTTGAAATTGGATTTAAGAGTCCTGCCTGTTTGTCCATGCAATCATTTTTGTTTGACTTTTTATCTATATCCAAGCAACTGTCTGGTTTTAAGTCTTGATCTAGAGTCACTTTAAGATGCTGCTTTACACTGTTTCTGTTCTCTGGAAAATCATAAATATCTGCTGAGTCCAAATCTTTTGTAATCAACACTTGGGCTGCCTGTTTGTGACCGACGTCTGCATATACTACCATGGTAGAGTTCTTAAGAAAGAGTTCTTTCACACAACTAAAGTCTGCCTCAGGAAGTTCCTTATTATTTCCTAAAATGGGATTATTCCTTTCATTAGTTACTTGACAGACAAAATTCTCATTGTCTTGAAAAAGTTCTTCAGAGTTTGGATTGACAGTTATTTTTGAAATTAAAGTAGTTTCTCCTAGGTCTTTTTGGATCATTGATAAATCTGTATTTTGGTTGAACTGTGCCTTCACTGAAGGTGATACTGTTACGTAATTTTCAGGGAGTAATCGCTCAACATTTTTAGAATTTTCATTTAAAGAACATACTTCTTGATTCTTTTCTGCAGGAATATTTTTGGTTAACTCAAAACCAACTTTACAATTTTTACATCTTTCTTTCTCTGACATTTTGTATGACTCTTTCTTGCAGGAAATCACAACAGATTCTGACTGAGGATCCTTGGAGGACAAACTCAGAGTGCTGGTATTATCATGGTTATATAAAAGACTTTTCTGGGACTGAAAGTGCATACCACTACATTCTACTTCTGAATGATGTACTGCAGGGTGACAAGCTGCAGCCAAGACCTTTTCTTTTATGGCTGAAACATTTTCACTTTTGGGATCATTTTCACATTGTCTTTCCTGCTGGCATGACAGATAATCCATTTCAGAGGGTATAGATGGCTGTAGTTTTTCCTCATTGATTTTTGCTTGTTTATAATCAAGATCTTGAGAGATTATAGTATTATCAGGAGAATTGCTTTTATTATGGCAACATTTCCTCAGAAGTGACCCACAAGAGCTGGTTAAGGACACAGCTGGTTCTTCAGAATCATTCTGTAAACAGTTCCTTTCGACAGAAGAATGCAATAAACCTAAAGATAAAAGCATAAAGTGACAAAGTCAAAAAAACCCATCAATCACATTCACTTGTTTTCATTAAGTTAGAAAGGTAGTGTTTAAATCAAGAATTAAATAAAAAAGGCATGTCAGACTTGAAAAAAAAAAAAAGAGAATCTTAAATACTCTATTTTGAAGGTATTACATTTTAAAGCTAAATAGGACCTAAATAATTATTTGGCAATATGTATCAACTCAATCCAAATCATCATCTAGTGAAGGAACCAGTTAACTATTATAAATAAAAAAAAGTGGTTTTTTTTTTTTTTGAGACATGTCTTGTTCTGTTGTCCTTGTCCAAGTGCAATGGCGTCATCAAAGCTCATTGTGAACTTATGGACATCAAACTTCTGGGCTCAAAGTCTTCCTGCCTCAGCCTCCTGAGTAGCTGGAGCGGGGCTAACTTTTTCTTTTTGTAGAAACAGGATCTCACTCTTGTTCAGGCTGGTCTTAAAACTCCTGACCTCAATCCTTTCAAAGTGCTAAGATTACAGGCATGAGACATTATGCTCGGCCTATTAAGTAATTTTTATTACAAAATAAAATTCATTGCTAACATGAATATTGGAATAGTAGGAGACAGAAAAGTAAAAGTAGAAAAATAACCATTAGAAAAGTAACCATTTCCTTTAGCTAATTCTTTCATGTTAAAGAAAAAAAAAATTTACCATGTAAACCTGAGTTGGCAGGTTAGAATCCAGCCTGCCAAACAACAATGACGGCTGCAACCAAAAAATGGCTGGGCGTTGTGGAGGGCACCTATAGTCCCAGCTACTTGGGAGGTGGAGGCAAGAGACTCCCTTGAGCCCAGGAATTGGAGGTTGCTGTGAGCTGTGATGCCACAGCACTCTATCCAGAGTGACAGCTTGAGGCTCTGTCTCAAACAAAATTTTAAATATATGGAGGTCTATAGATGAAGGGCCCTGAAAATAACCTAATCTCAATTATAAAGGCAAACAAGTCAAACTGCATTGTCCAGTTAGTTTCTTGACCTTCACTCTGAATTTTCTAACAAGTCAAAATTCTTAATCACATTTAATAAAAGATCACATGTATTAGATTATTTTATTGGCTTTAATTCTGACATACAGTAGAGCATCATTTTTCTCTGAAAATTTAACTCAAACCTCAAACACTTTCGTACTCCAGTCCCACCAACCCTCTATTCACTGAACCATTCATTACCTCCCACTAAAATCTTCTCATAGGGAGATAAATCACTTTTTAAACAGTATATCTCCTGATAGGTGAATTGTTGCGAAAACAAAAAAAGCTAACTGTGCATACTTTGGAGATCCAGAAACAGAGCAATAACACTAAGCAATCTCTAAAATATTAAGAAAATTATGTAACAAAAAAATCGTTATTTTAGAACTGGCTTACATTAGGTTTAGCCAGCAACTAGTTTTTTTCTTTTATATGCTTTAGCGAAAGAACATAGTAAATAGCAATACATCTTTACAGAGGTGTACAATTTGCATATAATACACTTTTAAAATTAAAGCAGGACTTAAGTATAGACAAGCCCTTAATGTTTATCAATCAAAAGCTATTTCAAGAGTGATGTATAGGCTGAGCGCCTGTGGCTCAATAGGCTAAGGTGCCAGCCACGTACACCTGAGCTAGTGGGTTCGAATCCAGCCCAGGCCTGCCAAACAACAATGACGGCTGCAACCAAAAAATGGCCGGGCGTTGTGGCAGGTGTCTGTAGTCCCAGCTACTTGGGAGGCAGAGGCAGGAGACTTGCTCGAGCCCAGGAATTTGGAGGTTGCTGTGAGCTATGATGACACAGCACTCTATCCAGGGTGACAGCTTGAGGCTTTGTCTCAAAAAAAAGAGTAATGTATAAATATACAACATACAATGCAAATGATAGGTTTGAATGCAACTGGTTTGAGTGAAATCCTAAACATTAACACATATATTGTCCAAAATCAAATATAGAGACTTTAACCAGAGAAAAACTGCAGAAGGAATGTAATCACCAGCCATAAGACTACATACACTATTTGCAAAATAAGAAAGGGGGTACCTGAATTGTCATTCGTACAAGTAAGTGGTGCTTGAAAAACATTTGATTCAAATTGAGCTGAACAGTTAGTTATTTCTGATTTTTGGTCTGTCTGTCTTTTTTTTCCTTGACAAGATGTTTCATCATTAATAGCATAAATAAACTTCTTGGTTTTCTTTTTCAAAGTGGATATTAAACCTGTATTCTTCAAAGGTACAGAAGTATGTGTGACAATGGCTAACTTGCTTTCATTATCAATTGAACTTAAACATAAAGAATCCTCTTTCTGTGAGCAAATACTGTATATATCCAGGTTACTCTCAGAGGTTTCGGTTACTTCTTTAACATTTGGATCAGTCATGCTACCCATGAAAACTGCACAGGAAGTCTCTTCAGATGATTCTCTTATCTTGAACATAGATTTATTGATATCCTGAAACAGAGAAGCTGTTGGAGAACTTCCAGATATTGCCTGATTTACTGCAAGATTGGAGTCTTCGTATGTCTCAAGATGCTTATTTACCACTGTTTCCTTATTTAATATCTTCTCTAGTTCTGGTATATTAGAAATACATGGCAAAGAATTTTCTGAAGTAATAAAATTGGTACATTCTTTCTCTGTATCTACTAAGTCTTTTTCTGAATTATTTTGGTCACAGGAAGAAATATGTAGTGGGGATATTTTCTCCATCTGGGTTCCACTTAGACCTGAAAGGGTTAGATGAGACCATTCACTGGCACAAGACTCTACAACTTCCTTGGAGATTTTCTCACTTCCATTCCCAAAGGGCTTTTGCTTTGCTTCATTTGAATCTAACAAATCACCATCATTTGGTGCCACTTCAGATGTAAATGAGTGTTTTTTAGCTTCTTCATATTCACCAGTTTTTGTTTCATGGAAAACTTTTTTCCTAGTATGGTCTGTTCTTACTTTCCTTAGATTTCCTGTTTTATATTTAGAACAACATAATGAAAAACTATCTTCTTCAGAAGTATCTGCAACTGTTTTGCGTACTTCATCTGCTAGGACATTTGATACTGACTTTCCAAAGTATTCTTTACAGATATTTACTTCATCAAATGAATTTCCTAAAATTTTTCCGAATCCTGTTAAAATTTAAAAAAGAATAACACACATTAATAACATTTTATAATACAACCATAAAATTTCTATTATTCTCATAACCTTTTCATACTAATAGCATCTATGTTATATATTAAACAACATATTCAGCATTAGAAGGGTTATTATGAGGGCTAGCTATTTATTTTTGTGTTGTTATCTTTCCTGGACTTCTGATAAAGCCTGATTTGCCTTTTATTTACACTCCAATCGCTAATGATCTTTCTTTACCAACTCTACCCAATTAAAACTCACCTAATTGTACTATATATATTACAGAATTTAATACTCTAAGACCTATCAAATCAGATGTTCCAAATCAATTTTGTGTTCCTACAACTGAGTAAAATCTAATTTATGTATGTATAATACATATATGTATGATACACAGAGCTATCCAATCCTACACATTTATAAAAAAATACACACTATGAAAAAAGCAACATTCCAATGACTTGAGTAGGTAAATTATGATATAGCTCAATCATTTTTATTTTCTAATTAGAAAAAAAAGGCTTCCTATTTTGTTACTTGTCAGTCTTATTTTTACCTAAAAATTTTGAGCAATAGGTTTTGTTTTGCATCACAATAACATACTGAAAAGTACTGTCTTAGCATGATGTTTAAATATTTTCTAAATCAAGTTAGTTTCTACTCTCCATATCTTAGGATAAAATATTGCTTCAGTATTCAAGAAAGGAGAAGCAATGAGTTTTCAAGAGAGCAATTTTTTAATGATGTCGATTAAAAACAGTAGTTCAACTCAAAAGGACTTACCATAACTTCTAGCTTCTCTTTCATTTTTGCTTTCATGGTCTGTCACAGAAGAGACAAATCTATCACTTTCCTTCAGACTTTCATCACGGTTAGAAAAATAGCTTTTTAAAATCTGCAAAAGTTACAGTTTAAAATCACTAGTATAAAAACTTTCAACACACACATACTAGTCCCCCCTTCATCTGCAATTTTACTTTCCAATGTTTCAGTTACTTGTGATCAATCTAGGTACAAAAATATTAAATCAAAAATTCCCAAAATAAACAAGTCATGTTTTAAATCATATGCCATTTTGAATAGTGTTATAAAATCTTGTCACATCTTGTTTTTTCCCACCTGGGATATGAATCAACCTTTTGTCCAGCATATCCACTCTGTATACACACGGTACTGCCTGTTACTCACTTAGTAGCTATCTTTGTTATCAGATCTACTGTCACACTACTATAGAGTTTATGTTCAAATCACTCTTATTTTACCTGGTAATGGCCCCAAAGTGCAAGAGTATTGATGCTGACAATTCAAATATGTGAAGGAGAAGCCATAAAGTGTTTCTTTTAAGTAAAAAGATTAAAGTTTTTAACTTAATTAAAAAAATCATATGCTAAGGTTGTTGAAGTCTGTGGTAAGAAAAGATCTCCTATCTGTGAAATTACGAAGAAGGAAAAAGAAATTCATGCTAGTTTTGCTGTTGCACCTCAAACCGCAAAAGTTATAGCCACGTTGTGTGCTAAGTGTTAAGATAAAAAAGGCATTACATTTGTGAGCGGAAGGTGTAAACAGAAAATGAGTTTTAACTGATGGCAACATGTGCACCAGAAAACACTGAGCCTAAACAAGTATGACTTCAGCAAGGGATCTCCTGAAATAAGCGACACTAAGCCATTTATTCCAAGTGATGAGTACAGAGATTCAGAAATATGTTTAAACTGAAAAATATAAAAATTACTAGAGAGGCTGCATTTGCTGATGAAGCAGTCTCCATCACAAGAGTATAGTACAAAAGGATATTTTGAGAGAAAGTAAACATGCACAGATTTACGACTTAGTACACAGTATGCTGTTGTAATTGTTTTATTATTAGTTATTGTTAATTTCTTACTGTGCCTAATTCATAAATTAAACTTCATCATAGGTATGCCGAGAAAAAAACCACGTATATTGGGTTTGGTACTTTCTAAGGTTTCAAGCATTCACTAGGCTTCTTGCAATGTATTTCCCATGAATAAGAGGGGACTACTACATAAAATGCAAACTTATTCCCAGAAAGACAGAAGAGTATAGAAAGTCAAGGAAAAATCACACACAGGATCACATTTGGAGACTCAAAAGCTTAAAATAAATTATAAACTAGAGAACAAAAACTGCAAAACAAATTTATCAAGGAATTCCAAAATTATAAGCAATTAGATAGTATTATCAATTTGTCATATTTACTTACAGCAGTAGTATCATTAGGAAATACAATTTCAGATGCATCTTCACTTCTGACTGTAAAATGAAAGTTCAATTTACTTGTACTATATTATAAATTAAAATAAATGCAAAAACTTGCATATTTTTTAGCGGAATACCAAAAAGCGCAAATACTAGTTGATTAAATAACACATTTAAAACAAAATGGATTGATCTAAGTACCATAATTAGAAAGGTCATTTAACATAGTGAATAACTTACTGAGTGGTAAGAAATTATGGATTAGTGATTCTGACTTTATGATCATACTGTCCATAATGACTTTGGAAAATCACAACAAGCTATAATCATGACTTAAAAGCTAAAGAAAGGTTAAAGACTTTTAGCATTTATTAATACAGCTTAAAAGCACACTGTATGTTAAATACTTCTTACTTTTCAAAATGCTTTTTAACCATATTATTTCATCAACGACAACAATACAAGAAAGTTAAATTACTCCTAGCTAAAGAGGAATCAAAATGGTTTCCTTTGTTAGAACAAAAACAAAATCCTGGCTTGGGGAAAAAGTAAACTCAAGCCTTGAGTACAACCTACACTAATAAACACTTTGACTCCTATACCCCGAGATTCATACAAGTAACAAAGTTTCACAAAACAAACTTAACTATGTGTAGTATTTTTGGAAAAAATATAGGACATCTTATTAAATTTGAATTTTAAATAAACAATGAATTCTGAGTCTAAGTATGTCCTATGAAATTACAAACTTAAAAATTATGTTTATCTAAAATTCAAATTTAACTAAACTGTATTTTCACTTTCTAAATCTGGCAACCCTAGCTATGTGTGATACATTGAAATTTTTCTATTCTTTTCATTATATTTTTAAAAAGTCAGTATGACTCACAAAATAAATTTCACACCTATTACTGGGTCATGGATCTGCAATTTGAGAAACACGATCTAACCCAGTATCTTCAAAAACAGAGAACAATATTGGTAATTATCTACTTTTTTCCTCCATTATTATCCAATTTTCACATTTTGCCCATAAATTATGATGTTTGTTTAGATGAACTTCCAAATACTTGTTCTCACTACATTTAATCACATTAATGACATTTCTTTAAATTTCTATGTTTATTATTATAAGAGAAACTATAGTGAGCCTGCAGAGAGCTTACAGTCCAATGGATAAATTAAGCATTCCAGTTAATCCTACAGTACGTAACTCAAGTGTATAATTTAAGAACTCAATTCAATACTACTAGCAATACAGACATGTAGAACAGACTTACGTAGAAAGATCAAAATTTTATTTAATGCTGCTTTAATGCCCCAAAGTATCAACATGATTTGTAAAAAAATTCAGTTACATCAAATACTGGCTCTTAAATGCTTATAGGTAACTGAGCATCTGTAAAACTATTAATTAGATTAATGATGAAGCAGTAAAATAACAATGCTTAACACCTACAGGATACAACTTAATGCATTTGTAATTTATCTCCATCTTTACTAAACAGAATAAAATTATTCTGAATTGGTAACACATAGTATTATTTAAATTATTTCTTTTTAACAGAAACATTAGAGATTACAATTTATCAATCTCATCTACCTTTTCTTATATAATACATATTTGTTAGTATTACCTATGAGCACAGTAGAACTAAGGGTAGGTGGTGTGGCTAAAGAACTTGACCAAGACATATCAGGATCCACCTCAGCGCCCAGACTTTCAGAAATATGTTTTTGTGCCTGACCCTACAAAGAAAAACAGTAATTTATTTCAGAGAAAATACTGATAATTAAGAATATTTTTTCATTTATCATTACTAAATGCCAATGTGAGGCAGAATGCTAGGTACAGATCTATAAATCTCAGAGCAAAGGTATGATGCCATTGTTAAATTCTCAAATATGACATCATAAAAATAAACAAGGTATACTCGGGAGGCTGAGGCAAAAGAATCCTCTCAGCCCAAGAACTGGAGGTTGCTGTGAGCTGTGATGCCATAGCACTCTACATAGGGCAACGAAGTGAGACTTTGTCTCTAAAAAATAATAATAATTAAAAAAAAACAAGGTAGAGTATTTTACCTTCACAAACTTCGGTGTATGAAATAAACTTTGTCTCTAAAAAATAATAATAATTAAAAAAAAACAAGGAGAGTATTTTACCTTCACAAACTTTGGTGTATGAAATAAACTCCCACATACCACTGGGGATAAAAGAGAGGAAAATTATTAAGTTTTATCCTTATTAACATTTCTAGTATTCTTTTAAAAAAAAAAAACAAACTTCTACAATTATTAGTATATTAGTATCATCCAGGACTCAGATGTTCAGTATTCCTCTTGAAATTACATAAACAAATGCAAATGGAAAGAATCCAAGTCAAAATTATATAATAAAATAGTACTCCATCACAAAAGCATGTAAAATTACAAGAATGCTATTTTAAAATATTGGCACTTTAAGAGAATGATAATCTTGAAACCCACAAAATCGGCTCGGTGCGTGTAGCTCAGTGGTTAGGGCATCGGCCATATACACCGGGACTGGCAAGTTCGAACCCAGCCAGGCCTGCTAAACGACAACTACAACAAAACAGCTGGGCATTGTGGCAGGTGTCTGTAGTCCCAGCAACTTGGGAGGCTGAGGCAAGAGAATCGCTTAAGCCCAAGAGTTTGAGGTGGCTGTGAGCTGTGACACCACAGCATTCTACTGAGGGTGAAATATTGAGACTCTTGCCAAAAAAAGAAAAAAACTCCACAAAATTGCTAAATTGTCCCTAAACTGCTAATATAAATGTGACTCTAATGAATCAGTGTGGGTTTTATAAGGAAAAATTAAATTCAAATGAATTGACTAACTTGTATTTAGATATAAAGTTTAATCGCCTTCTTTCCTCTTATCAATTTGATTTAAAAAGGGGCAAACTGGCTCGGCGCCTGTGGCTCAACGGGCTAAGGCGCTGCCACGTACACCTGAGCCGGCGGGTTCCAATACAGCCCGGGCCCGCCAAACAACAATGACGGCTGCAACCAAAAAAAAAAAAAAAAAAAAGGGCCAGGCGTTGTGGCAGGTACCTGTAGTCCCAGCTACTTGGGAGGCAGAGGCAGGAGACTCGCTTGAGCCCAAGAATTGGAGATTGCTGTGAACTGTGATGCCATAGCACTCTATCCAGGGTGACAGCTTGAGGCTCTGGCTCAGAAAAAAAAAAGGGGGGGGGGCAAACCACAGACAATATAACCTATTTTAAATGTGGCCCAATTAATTAAAGACACTCTTAATGGAAAATCTGAAGTTTCCTGAGCAGTCCATATTTAGGTAAATGGAAAAGGACATTTACAGTTAGCACTTCTAGTCTTTGCCAGGACTAACATCAACAAAAAATACAATATGGCAGGCAGTCTTGTATTTTAAGCTCACACTTTTGGAAATACATTCTTTAATGTGGGGACTGCAAAATATAACTGCCATTACATGGTAATGGGAGTTAAAGAATAGAATCGTCATGTAAAGATTAGAACACATTTTCCAATTAAAGGACAGACTTTCAAAACGTTTGAATCTAATAATCCCATGCTGTGAGTAGATTGCTTATTCTTCACTTTGTAAAATATAAGTGGGCTATATGAAATTTGTCAACTTATGAGTTTCAGTTATAGATGAAAACTATCTCAATTTAACTTTTATTACCCCCATCATGACATGCAGGATGAGGAAACAATTAGCCTTTTATCAGCTAATTATATGAAAAGATAATGTAATAATTCATGTGATCAACAATGGGCAAAAAGCAAAAGACTAGCTTCCTCAAGAAAAATTTCAGAGCTATGAAAAGGACAAGAGAACTAATAAAAAAAAAATCGTATTTACTTGGAAGCATTCAGAATGTCAACAAAACAGCTGCAACTGCTTTTTGCAATTACAGAGTGGTATTCAGTTAACAGAATAATTATTTTGTATAAGCTGTATTAGACACAACTGAAGATGAAAAAACTACCATCCCTATATATAAGTAATTTGTGCTGTGCATGAACAAAAATGTGCTTTAAATTTCCATGCCAATTTACAATCCCCATACTATACCAGGCCAGGTTAGTGGCTACTGAAAATACCACCAGGACAGGGCTATCTAAGACACATTCTGTAGTATGTTAACTATACAAAAAAAAAAACACCAGTTTAAAAACAGATCCTACAAAGCCTTACATTTCAATTATTTTCTTTAAAAGGAGTGCATTATGTATGGGGGTTAAATGCTTTATAGACAAGGAAAAAAAAACTACGCTAGAACCAACTTATTAATAATCATCATCTTCCTCCTCCTCATCCTCCTTCTTTTTCTTGCTTTTTTCAACCTTGACACCTCCTTTTTGCTGCATCAGGTTTTCCTTTAGCTTGGTATGCAGCAATATCCTTTTCATATTTTTCCTTCAGCTTTGCAGCCTTCTTTTCATAAGGCTGCTTGTCATCCACAGTAGTGTTATTGGACATCTCTCCCAGCTTCTTCACAACGTCACCAATGGATAGGCTGGAATGTTCTCCTTTGATTTAGGGGCGTTTCTCGGAACAGAACAAAGAAAAGGCCCAAGGAGGACTCTTGGGTACATTGGGATCCTTGAACTGTTTCCTCTTTAGGAGGGATGTAGGTTTTCATTTCTCTTTCATAATGGGCCTTGTCTGCCTTTGCTATTATCTTCAAATTGTCCTTTCTCTTTAGCAGACATGGTCTTCCAAATCTCTGAGCACTTCTTAGAAAACTCTGAGAGTTGACGGAATCATCTAGGTGGTTCTTCTTGTGCTCTTCCCAACAAGTTTGCACAAAGAATGCATATGATGACATTTTGCCTCTTGGCTTCTTAAGCTCTCCTTTGCCCATGTTTAGTTATTTTTCCTCACTGGGGCACAGAGTCACCCAGTGTCCATCCAGCTCTCACCTGCCCCAGCACTATTTCTATGGACCTCAATGCACTACAATGGCTGTGAGAGTATGAGCCAGATGCCACATTTCTAGTATTCTAAGAATAAAAAAGCCTTGTTTTAATCTTACCTGATTTTTCTCTTTGTGGTGTAGTATGCGTATATTGTAGAACAGGACTAAAACAAACCAAAAAAATCCCTCAGATTATTTTAAAAATAACAACGGCAAAAACATACAAAACACTAATTTTTAAAAAAGAGTCACTTCAATTGTTAGAATTATACTACTTTTAAATATGTTTATATTACTTTGTCCAATGTAAATCTCTCTAAAGAATTAAGTAACCATGAAGCAATGTTTAACCTGCTCAGAAAAAGCAATAAAGTACTCACAAATTTCAGCTGCTAGGAATTGCGTATTTTAAACTTAAAAATTATGTAACGTAATCTATAATAGCATCATATTCTCTCCAAAGATTCAAAGGACACAAATAATCATCTAATTATGTGCCATATGTAACTACATATATATAACTAATTACATGTGATATATATACACTAATTACATGTGATATATATACATATGTGACACATATAAAAATTTCAAGGACTTACTGCTTTTCCATCGTTATTTTTGTTACTTAAAAAGACACAGAATATACAGAACACCAGCCAATTCAATATTACAAGACACACTACTTTTATGTTTTCTGATGTAAAAATTATTCTATTAAATAATTCAACCTAAAAGATTTAAATAATATGATTTTCCAACAGGCTCTCAGCTAAAATATTAGCATAAAAATTAAATTCATCTCCATAAAACAAATATATGTAGGGAAATGTTTCATCTAAATATTTTAATGTAATAGCTTCATCATACCTTTCATTAGGACAAGAACTTAGAAGTGGACTGGTAACATCACCTGCTTGATCCATTTTAGCTTTTACTGTACGATGACTTTTATGCTTACTGTTGGCAATATTACTTCCTGAAATAGTACATAATTCAGTGAGAATGTATAAAGTCTGGATTGATTATAAATTTTCATTCTCTGGAGCTGTTTAAAAATAAAAAGTCTCATCTATACTGGGAAAGAGAATGAATAGTGAGGTCAGTCTCAAAGGTTTTTCAGTTTGCTGATTCCCCCCCAGAAAGGGATGTCTCCCCCTTCCCAAACAACTACATTAAACATATAATATGCATAATAACCTTGGGATGATCCAATTCAAGATATAACTTTAAACTCCGAGTTCATAATTTAGTAGGAGAAATTAAAAAAAAAAAAAAAATGGGAGGCTCGGTGCCTGTAGCTCAACAGTTAGGGTACCAGCCACATGCACTAGGGCTGGAGGGTTCAAACTCCACTCAAGCCTATTAAAAAACAAACAAACAACACCCAGGCCTTGTGGCAGATGCCTGTTGTCCCCGCTAGAAGAGAAGCTGAGGTAAGAGAATTGCTTGTACCCAAGAGTTTAAGGTTGTTGTAAGCTCTGACGCCACAGCACTCTAGTGAGAGTGAGACTTTGTCTCAAAAAAAAAAAAAAAAACCCATAATAAATAAAAAATTAAAAAAAATTATATACAAGTACAATGTGCTATGTTCTATTATTAAGTTACACGTAGTACCATGGAGGAAAAGAATAAGGGAAAAGACATTTCCCAAATGAAGCCAAATCTGACCATATTATTATTCTGCCAAAAATCTTTAAAGATCTTATTTTTCAAGATAAAGATAAAACTCTATAACAGAACTCTGTAGTAACAAGCCTTTCACAATTAGACTTAATTTTTATAATGCTATTCTGTCACATTCTACTTTTTAGCCATACCCAACTATTTGCATGTCCTGAAAAGAATGCCCTTTTTAACTTCTAAGACTTTGTACAAGCTCTCTCTCTCTCTTTTTCCCTCTAGCCCTGCAGTATCTCTTTTAGGTTTCTATTTAGTAACTATTAATGCCTTTTCCAGAAAACTTAGTGGTCTCTGAGGTGAGAATAAGTATTTGCCCCTCCTATGTAAGTCTTGGAAGACTTTATCATACACTTTCTGTTTCTGGTATTAGACTATGCGGTCCTTAAGTTAGAGATTATGTCTTATCACTGTATCTCTAGCAACTACAATAATTTCTAACATATTACAGTCATTCCACAAATATTGGCTGAATGAATAAATTAGCTATCATTAGGGGAAGTGAGTTACAGATAGCAGTACATGTATCTCTACTCTTGTTGATCACATCTACTTTCTAAAGCAATAATGCTTAGACATGGTTTCTAAAGCTATAGGTGGCTCCATCAATAACAAATCCAATGTATAATTTTTCCATATTCCTATTTTCTGTATTAGAGTATGTTACATTTGACTTTCCAGGGCATAAAGTACTCAGGTGGTTCTACGGGTTTGATGGCGACTATAAATTTGGCACCTGAGGCACATTTTACTCTCAGAAAAAATATACTTTTAAAAATAGTTGCAGGCTGAGAGCAGTGGCTCACACCTGTAATCCCATCACTCTGGGAGGCCAAAAGAGGTGGATGGGTTGAGCTCACGAGTTTGAGACCAGCCTGAACAAGAGTAAGATCCCCGTCTCTGAAAACACCTGGCTGTTGTGGTAGGCACCTATAGTTCCAGCTATTTGGGAGGGTGAGACTAGAGAATCCCTTGAGACCAAGTTTGAGGTTGCTGTGAGATATGACACCACAGCACCCTACTGGGGGGAAGAAAGTGAAAATCCTGTCTCAATAAACAAATAAACAAATACACTTAGAGAGTCCTTGGGAAAAACTTTACTTTTTTTTTTTTTACTTTGAGACAGAGCCTCAAGCTGTCACCCTAGATAGAGCTCTGGCATCACAGCTCACAGCAACCTCCAATTCCTGGGCTCACGCGAGTCTCCTGTCTCCGCCTCCCAAGCAGCTGGGACTACAAGTGCCCGCCACAACGCCGGCCATTTTTTTGGTTGCAGCCATCATTGTTGTTTGGCGGGCCTGGGCTGCATTCGAACCCGCCAGCTCAGGTGTACGTGGCTGGCGCCTTAGCCCGTTGAGCCACAGGCGCCGAGCCTGGGAAAAACTTAAAATGAAAACCAAACTAAAACTGTTTGTAGAAGCATGGACCAAATGTCTCATTATATTCTCAATTCTCAAGTAACATAGAATAGACATAATCACTAATAACCCAAATGTATGTGTAACTTAAAAAAAACCCCAATTCAACAAAACATCCAAGCTCTTTCTCTAATGAGATTTTTAGTTAAAGATACCTATCATAAAATAGATAAACCAATATTTTAAAAGAAAAGGCACTTAAAAAAATAAGACGAATAATGAGATACCACTGTACACCTATTAGAATGGCTAAAACCACAACACCAAATGCTGGTGAGAATGCAAAATGGTATAGCTACTTTGAAAGATAGCTTGCAGTTTCTAATAAAACTTAAATAATACCACTCATACCATAATTCAATTACGCTCCCTGATATGAACCCTAATGACTTGTATCTACACAAAAACCTATACATGAATGTTTATAGCAGCTTTATTCACAGTCGCCAAAATTTGGGAGCCATCAAGATGTCCTTCAATAGAGGAAAAGACAAACGGTAGTACATCCATTCAATGGAGTATTACTCATGTTAAAAAGAAATGAGTTATTAAGCCATGAAAAGACATGGAGGAACTTAAATGCATATTGCTAAGTAAAAGAAACCAGTCTAAAACAGCTATTCTCAAAAGCAGAGATAAATCATCCAAGATCTGAAGATGAACGAGTAAACTAGCTAGACAAAAAGATCAAAAGAACAAAGTAAGTGTGGGAAGAGGTAATGACACGTCTGAAAAGACAGAGAGCCTGGTGGTTTAAATACCTAAAGATCTTCAGTAGACAAAGAGGTATTCAAACGTCTGATGCTGCAAGTAGCAGAATACAATTTGGTACTACATGTATTATTACAGATATAATAGCAATATATATCTGCTTTCACTATTACATGTATTACTACATATATATGTAGTAATAATTAAGTTTGACTGCAATTTAAAATAGACAACTATTCTAAATCGCACATGAACTTTATGGACACCCTATAGAACTCAGGCTCTTTCCTCCATCATCCAGATCACTATACATCATGTATATACCTATACATGCCCTCTCTGCTCAACAACCAATCAAATAAATTTCATTTCTTTAGCCTGGCATTCAATGCCCATCTTTAAATCTGCTTTCTTTTTAGCTTAGGTTGTCTACTGGTCCCTTTCAGACACAAAGTACCCCAACCAACTTGAATTACTTGCTGACAAGTTATCAATATTCCCTTAACAAATTACATATTGTCATGTGGTTTCCTCTGCCTAGAACATTATCACTATCACAACCTCGTATTTCTGAATCTAACCTATCCTTCAAGGTTCAATTCAAACAAATAATTACTTAACTCTCCCCAATATTATTTGCTCTCTTCTCAACTTTCCTTGTACTTTCTTATATTTTTCTTTTGCACATATTACATTCAGCCTTATACTATACTTTATCTGTGTATTATTTAATCCCCTTATTAGAAAGCAATACTCTGAAGAAAGGGAAAGTATGTTACTTACGTCAAGTAGGTAATAAATATGTGAACGACTAAATGCATAATCTTACTACATAATTGCTTAGGAATTAATGTTACCCAGGCCAGGGAAATTGCTACCAAATCAACATATTTATAGCATATTGATAATATTCTTCTCCATCCTCTGTGATAGAATGTAGAAATACAGTTTAGTTTAACAAGGAAAGAAGTTCTAGGTTTTTTAGTATAAGACCCAATTCAGCAAATTAGGTGGCAAAATCAACCACCAAAGGAAGAGGAGAAAAGGAACATTTATTAAGTATCTACACCTATCAACCAAAGGAAGAGGAGAAAAGGAACATTTATTAAGTATCTACATCACTTCATTATTCCAAACTTATTAGGTGTTATTTTCATCATCTCCATTTTTCATGTGAGGAAAGTGAAGCCAAAGACTGATTTGCTCAATGTCACACAGTTATTTAATGAAAGAGCTGATATTTTAATATACGTTTGTTTGAATCCCTAAGTTTGTGTTAGTATTTTTCCCTTATATACCGTATCACATTACTTACCCAAGTCTAATTTGCATTTATCTAATTCTTTTACAGGAGATTGGTCAGGTGGCAAAGTTGGACCTTGTTCTTTGAATATTAGGGGAGTTGAAGGTTTGAATATTATGGGAGTTGAAGCCAACTGTCGATAAAAGAGTTTCCTTTGTGGTGTTTTAAATATATGTGGTTCATAACTGCTGATTTTATATTCAGATTCTTCTGCAGGTTCAGAATTATAAGATGTAGCTTCTGAAGAAAGTTCTTCAAACCAATTAAGGCTTATTGGTCCTAAATCTATAAGAAAAATAAAAAAAACTCACCTTAGTTTTAACCAATGATAAAAATTTATGAGCCAGTAGTTAAAAAATCATAATAAGGAAAAGAATGCTTGAGATTCTGACTGTGGATTACTTTTGTTAAGGCATTATCACCTCAGCAAGATCATTAATCTTATGATTTTATGTATCTGTAGCAAGGTGTTAACAATTCACAAAAGTTACAACACAGTCCTTACCTCTATTAGCTTTTTATTTATTTTCCATCTTAATATTCACAATTCAGAATAAAAAAATTCATAGTAAGAATGCATTTCATAGAGAAAATTCAAATGATTACGAAGACCATGTTAGCATTCACACATTAGTGTATGTAGCAAATGTAAGAGAGTAAGAAACTTGCAGACTCATAAGAAAAATAGTAAAAAAGATCCCTTTTAAAGTGAAATAACAAAATTTCAATTATGTTCTATGTATCTTGTATAGTAGCAGTTCTCATGACTCTTATGTAGTTCAAAAGCTCTAGACTATTTTCATAATAACAGTACAGCATCATCTGTCTTCTTTATGATGTTGACATTTGTACTATGGTGCAAAGATAATGGTGGGTAAAACTGCTGGCACACTTCTATCAGTTAAGGCAGTGGCACCAAACTGTACTAGTAAGTTATTACATACCTTACCACCATGTCCTTGCTAAGAAAGCAGTAATGCAAGTTTAACTTAAGAATATCCTAATGAATAAAAGCAAATTTTATTAAAGCTCAAGACCTGAACACATCTTTAATATTTTGTGACATCATGAGAAATATGTATAAAGCGCTTCTGCATGCTTAAATATAAGTCTTCTAGAAAAGCACTTGTGTGATGAGCTGTAAGCTAAATTATAGCTATTGGAATGAAAAGACATTTTTACTTAAAAGAACAGCTAGTAGACAAACTAAGTTACTCTGATAATTTGATAGACATTTCTCACAAATGAATGAACTTTTTACTACAAGGAAAACAACAGAGTTTACTGACAATGATAAAATGTGACCCTTCAAATGAAAATTAAAATTTCCAGTGGCTTCTAGTAGCTAACTTCTCAATTGTAAAAAACCTTTCTAATAAAATCTGTGGTGAAATTAATGAATATGACTTTTTTAAAACACTGTTTAATGAAATGTGTGAATATTTAGAATATTTACATAATTCAGAACACCAATTATTTTGCCAACAATTACTGCATGATGTTACAATGTGGAAAGATCTATTAATCTATAAGATCTAATGTCTTAGATTGCTGAAAGAGCTATTCAAAGTACAAGAAAAACTAGTAATAAAAAATATCACAAGTAACTGAAGATACTAAAATACATTCTTTTAGTTACCTAGCTATGTGGATTTTCTTCATATCTTTCTATGAAGACATACTACAACAGATTAAATGCAGACAGAGATGAGAATCTAAAGTCAGATACTAAAAGGAACTGCAAAATAGTAAGAAAAAAAAAACCCTATTCCACTCTTCTATTTTTTTGGGGGGGGTGGGGTGGTGGGCAGCATCTCACTATGCTGCCATTGGTATAGTGCCGTGGCATCACAACTCACAGCAACCTCGAACTCTGGATTAAGCAATTCTCCTGCCTCAGCCTCCCAAGTAGCTGGGACCACAGGCAACCACCACAACGTCCGGCTATTTTTTGCTACAGCTGTCATTGTTGTATAGCTGGCCCAGGCTGGTATCAAACCCGCCACCCTTGGTGTACGTGGCTGAAATAAATGGTACCCAGGCCAGGGAAATTGCTACCAAATCAAGATCACTGGGCTATGGGCCAGTGCCCACTCTTCTATTTTTTTTTGTTGAAAATGTTTTCTTTCCCTGCCAGCACCAACAATTTAGTTGAAGATATTTGTATATTTTGCTGAAAATAGTAACTGCCTAAAGTTACAATAAAAATATATCATCTATGGCAGTGGTTCTCAACCTTCCTAATGCTGCGACCCTTTAATACAGTTCCTGTGGGTCACGACCCACAGGTTGAGAACCACTGATCGATAGTAACATGCAATGGGTTTATTTTTATTTTAAGTTCATTAATACTTTTAAGTTCTAAGCTACATTAACAAGCTCTTTAGGGATATTCGTATCATTTTTAAGAGTGGGACGAGTACTAAGACCAAAATGTTTGACAACCTCTGCCATAAAGGAACATTATCATTAACGTTTCTGATTTTTTCAGTAGAACTTTAAAAACATTTCTTCCTACTGCTAACCAAGGGGCCAGTCTTCACTTTATCTACTGGGGGTTCTATATTTATCATCTAGTTAACCTGTAAAAGATCATGTTCTTAACTGGATTTATGACTCCATAAGGAAGTGTATGGTATAAATAAAACTGTGTGGTATTGCATTCTTTCTTTGAAAGCATGCATGTTTATGTTTCAGAAAAACATTTTCTCAATGTGATGTTTTACTTAGTTTTTGTTGTTTTCTTTTTTAGATACAGAGTCTCATCTTATCGCCCAGGGTAGAGTGCCATGGCGCCACAGCTCATGGCAACCTCCAACCCTCAAGTCTAGGTAATTCTCTTGCCTCAGCCTTCCAAGCAGCTGAGACTACAGGTGTCCACCACAACACCCAGCTATTTTGTTGTTGTAGCCTGGCTGGGGCTGGGTTCGAACCCACCACCCTTGGTATATGGGGCCAGCGCCCTACCTAGTTATTTATATAAAACTTTCCAGTACCTGCTTTGTTGCATCGTGTCTTAAATATTTCAAAGAAAGTTGGCCTCTCTTTGGATCCAACAGACATTTTTTATCACCATATCACTCCAACTCTTGGGAAATAAGTTCTGCAAAAGAGAAGACCAAAATACACTTCATAGGGATACACTCCTTGATAAGTGACTCAGAAGTAAAAATCGTTAGCGCTGGTAAGTCTGCCTAAAGTTACACTCCACCTCTGTCCCATCTTCTGGGAGAACTTACCGGGAGCGTGGGCACATTCTATAATTGTGCTGTCCAATACAGTAGCCACTAGCCACACTGAACACTTGAAATGTGCCTGGTGCGACTCAAGAACAGAATTTTAAGTATTTCCCTTTAACTATGTTAACTAGACACGCGTGGCTCGTGGCTGAGCATTTATAGATGGTTCTTGCTAGAGACACGTACTATGCGTTAATCAGAAAAGCCTCAGAATACAGCAATTACCTGGGGGGGTTCTGTGCGCGGAAGCTGAAAAACATTTTCCGAAATAGCAGTATTCCGTTAAAGTAATGTTACTGTGTTTCCAGTTAGAGAAATGTCAGATCGGGACGCCTGGGGCAGCTAGAAAGCAGGGACGCAAACCCCGGGCGCTGGCGGGGTCCGCAGGCCGAGACCGCAGGTGGGAAACTGGGTTCCAGGAAAGGGGCGGGGCCCGGATCTGCTTCGCGGGAATTCGCCTTCGGCACCAGGGCTTTTCTCTTAGGCCAGGGCGGGGTCAGAGGACGCAAAACGGGGCGGCGCCTGTGGCTCAAAGGAGTAGGGCGCCGGCCCCATAGGCCAGAGGTGGCGGGTTCAAACCCAGCCCCGGCCAAAAAAAAAAAAAGAGACAAAAACAGGAAAGACGCCGCGGCTCCGACCCCGTGAGCGAAGGACGCCCCCCCCCCCGCCATCCTGGACGACTGGGACTCCAGAAGACACACCCGTTTCCACCCCTGCCACCACTAACCCGTTCCAGAAGGGCAGCTCTTTTTTGGCTGGAGTAAATTGAGGGAAACCGCATCGGCACTTAAATCACCAACCCGACCCCTCGGGCTTCTCCTCCGCGGCCCACCGCGTCAGGCCACCACCGCAGCGCAGCGCCTCAGCAGCTCCGCCCATGCCGCCCAGTTTTACACGCTCGCGCCAAAGGCCCGCTCTGGTCACGTGACGCCGTGACGCAACACGCAGCGTACGTGCCCCCCGGAAGTCAGGCCGGCGTCCGCCCCGCTGTTCCCTGAGCTGTTCAGCGTAGCGGAAGGGAATTCTTGGTAGATTCGGGGCACTTAGCCTCGGGCTGAAATGAAAGCTGGATCTGGTGTGCGTGTTTTCTTCTCCTCGAGTCTTCAGAATGCGAGACCGCCCTGTTTGGACGGCCGCTCTCCGTGTCTATTTTAAGCCCTACCTTTCTGCTCCAGCTCGTGTTTGGGTTGGATGGGTCCCCTCGGGGCACGACTTGGGACCTTTGAAAAGGACTTGTTCTGACCTTAGAGACAGTGTTTCCTCAAGGCCTGTCTCCCTAAGTGGCCTGATCTTAGAAAAGCCTAAAATGGTGTGTGGTTGGGGATGGCCCCCTTCCCGACTGCATATTAGTGGGATGGGCTATTTGAAGTCACAGGCCCTCTTGGGAACAGGTGGTGAGGACCTCTGAGCCGATTTCCACGCTTGAAAAACTCTGAACCCCCTCTTAACTCGCTCATCTAGTGTTAGGTACATTCCTCTGCAGGCTTCATTAGTTTCTTCAACATTTTTAGGGTACCAGATCCACACGTTGCATGACTGTCTTCCCCACAAATCGACCTGTAAGACTTGTCCTCATCTGAATTCATAGGGTCTGTGACAGGCCTACCATCGGCTTAATTCAGGTTTGTTGTAAGAAAGACTTCAACTTGATTCAGGAGGTGAGAGCTGCTCATGGGCCTTGTTGCTTCCAGAAGGTGCTTGAGGACTAAACAGCCAAAACAACCTTGACTTAGAAAAAGGGTGGACTCCATTTGTTTTCTTAGGTATCATTTTAATTGGCTAATCAGTAATCTTTAATTGTAGCAGGAGACCTTGCTAGTGCAGATAGATTCCAAAGCTTTTGGAGGTCTAATTAGCAAAGAAACATAGGTCTGTGATCCTTGCTAATAATACCTACCGCTTACTGAACATTTCATGGATTGGGCATTCTGTTTTTTGCTTTCAAACAATATCATGCTTAATTTTACAGTAATTCTATAAGTTAGGGAAACTGAAATAATAGTTAAGTGCCTGGTAACAAGGCCCAAGTTTGAATTGAAGTCATTTGACTTCATATACTTTACTGTGATTAAATCTGCATTTATCCTTTAAAGGGGGAGAGTGTCTCACTAGGAGTAAACTAATGAGGATCCTTGGCACATCACACAACCCTCTGAAATATATTCTCTCTCACTGTATACACCCCCCTTATAACTTTATATTGCTTGCTCTCTTGGTGCCAGGGACTTAGTCATAAACTACTTTCTTCCTTACTACTTCTTCCCGTGTTGCTGCTCAAATAATTTACTGTTCGTATTCAATTTACTATCTGCTTTACTTTATACATATTAAATTAAAAAAATTAAAGTTGTATATACTTAATGTGTCCAACATATTTTGATGGACATGATTACCACAGTCAAACAATTGATATATCCATCTCATCACAGTTACCTTTCTTTTTGTGTGTGGTGAGAGAACAAATTTCTTAGCAAATTTGCAGTATAAAATATAGTATTAAGTGCAGTCATCAGGTGGTGCCTGTGGCTCAGTGAGTAGGGCACCAGCCCCATATGCCGGAGGTGGCCGGTTCAAACCCAGCCTCGGGCCAAAAACTGCAAAAAAAAAAAAAAAAAAGTGCAGTCATCATGCTATACATTAGATCTCTAAACTTACTCATCCTGCACAACTAACTTTATACCCTCTGACCAGGAGCTCCCCATTTCTTCTTTCTTCCACTTCCCTGCAGCTTATAAGCACCATTCTACTCGCTGCTTCTATGTATTTGACTTTTTTTAGATTCTAGCTATTAGTGAGATCATGTGGTATTTTTCTGTCTAGCTTATTTCACTTATAATATCCTCCAGTTTTATCCTTGTTATTGCAAATATCAGGATCTCCTTCTTTAAGGCTGAATGACATTCCATATCTATTATATATGCACATATTTACACACACCCCCAATTTTTTAATCCATTCATCTGTCACCATCCACTTAGGTTATTTCCACAAGTTAACAATTTCAAGTAATGTTGTAATAAACAATGGAGTGCAGATAATCCCTTCAGGATATTGAGTTCATAAGCCTCACTTCTATATTTAATTTTTTTTTAGTAACCTCTATACTGTTGTTCTTGACAGCTTCTACATTCCGATCAGCAACTTACAGGAAATAAGTGAATGAATTGTGTGAAGCATATGTGTGAATGAGTCCTAAATGAAAAACAGCTTTGAAAAAAAGATTCAGGAACAGTGAGTTGAAGAGGTAGGGAAAAACAATTCAGGAATCAGGTGACAGTTAATGCTCCCTAGATAGGCAGATGCTCCCACCTTCAATTAGGGTAATGAATAGCAGCAGCTCCGTTAGAATCTGAAATAAATGGAGAAGCACAGAGAAATCTGAACCAACTTGATTAGGAGAAAGAAGGGGTGGATGAAGTTGGGAGGCAAAATAGGGAACAAACAAACTGCTCTAGGATATTGGGCTGCGCCTGAGCACCTGGTGAGCTAATGGAGCGCTTCGTCCGCGTTCCCTATGGTTTGTACCAGGGATACGGGAACACGCTGCCTTTGGCCCAGCCAGGACTCTCAGGGCACAAACAGCCCGACTGGAGGCAAAATATGGGTCCCCCCACTTTTCTGGCGAGGCCAGGGCTACTGGTGCCCGCGAATGCTTCTGACTACTACGTGGACCCTTACAAGAGGGCGCAGCTTAAGGCCATTCTCTCCCAGATGAACCCCAGCCTTAGCCCACGGCTTGGCAAGGCCAGCACCAAGGAGGTGGGCGTGCAGGTGAGCCCGCGGGTGGACAAGTCCGTGCAGTGCTCGCTGGGGCCTCGCACCCTGCGCAGTCGCTCCCCCTGGGACGGCACCGGCCGCAGGGAGCCCCTGCGGGCCTGCGGAGTCTATTCGCCCATGATCGGCTGCAGGGGCTTTGTCCGGCTGCGGGACAATGGGGACAGCAAGGCGCATCAGGGCCCTGCCGAGGTCAGCCAGCAGCAGCTAGCGACGCCAAAGTCAGGCGCTGACCAGCAGGAGGAGCCGGGACAGCCGGATGAGATGCAGGAGGAAGATGCCCCGCGTCCTCAGGACAGGAGGAGCAGACAGGTACATGGAGACGCAGACGGGCGTCCGCTGCGGAAGCTCAACTTCCAGGTGGACTCTCTCTTTCCTGACCCCATCTCTCCTCCTCTCTCGACTTACTTGGTGCAAGAGAGGGAGTTCTGGAACACGTGTATTTTTACATGGCTTGTATATTTTGTAAGGTTTTGCTAAAGTTTTGGGAAACCCTAACTAAGCTGGTGAAAATCCAAAGTCTGGTAACCATTGCTATTGGGAGAGAGGAGACAGAGGGCTTCAAGTCTGTGAAATGGGAAATCAGACTTGTGTTTGGGGGAGACTGTGCTGGTAGCATTTGGAAAATGGCTTGGAAAAGTAAGGAGAGTCGGCAACAAGAAGAATCCCGGAGTGGTGTTTAAGAGAGGAGAAGCTAAAGTAATGCAGTAGCCTTAAGAATAGATTTGTGAGGGTAAATAATTTTTTTCTCATATAAAGCCATAAGGAAGGAAAGGATCTACCCCACTCACCCCCAACCCCAAGATAATAAAAGATATTTCTTCCCTGATTTTCAGTTTTTGGAACCAAAATATGGCTATTTTCACTGTAAAGATTGTAAGACCAGGTGGGAGAGTGCTTATGTGTGGTGTATTTCTGGAACTAATAAGGTAAGTAAAAGTAAGTGGGACGTGAAAGGAGAATGGGGTGGGCAAAGGTGTTAAATAGGAGAACTTATTTCCTGATAAGAGTATGATTGTGGAAACTGCTCTGCCTCATCTTGGCAGTCTCTGTACAACAAGCATGCCCATAATGCTCAGTGAATGTTGGAATCTAACGGAATTGTGTTGTTTACATGAGTTTCTGACATATCTGACAAAATGTCAGGTTACTTAGATGAACTTTTGATCTTCTCTACATTTGAAATTTCTGTAACCATTTTTTAGTTGGTGTATTTTGAACAGTTGGGGATCTCCACCCTAGGAAATTTCCACTGCTTGTCCACAAGGGGGGGCAATAAGAGAAATAATTATAGAGATTTACTTAGGCTCAGCCAAAGTCCTGTTTTCTCCCTCCCTAATTTGAGTTAATTTTCTGCATATTAAGATTGGGAAAGACTTTGGTCATTGTTGTAGATGCTCATTTCAGAATGAAAATAGCAACCACAACGAGCAGCTTCTGTTTCCTTTTTCTTCCCCTGTGTACTTTATTTTGCAATGGTCTACCAGGGGCCTATTTCATTAACTTCTAAAGCATTTGAATTTGAGTCCCTGTGCTACTTGCTGTGTGTTCAGTCTGCTACAGACTAAAACACTGAAGGGGGAAGGGCAAAGAGGCCTGCTACGACTTGAATCAAAACTTAATTTTTGGGACTAGCCATTTTGTAGACCCAGAAGGTGAACAAAAAAAATTTTTTTTTCGTAGAGAAAGAGTCTCACGTTATTGCTCTCAATAGAGTGCCGTGGCATTACAGCTCACAACAACCTCCAGCTCTTGGGCTTAGGCAATTCTCTTGCCTCAGCCTCCCAAATAGCTGGGTCTACAGGTGCCTACCACAACATCCAGCTATTTTTGTTCCAGTTCGGCCGGGGTTGGGTTTAAACCCGCCACCCTCAGTATGTGGGGCCAGTGCCTTACTGACTAAGCCACAGGAGCCGCCCGAGAAGGTGAACAAATTTTTAAAGTTAAAATTATTTTTAAAATAAAATAAAATAAATAAAATTATTTCCCTTTTCTTGCTAGAAGAAAGACAATTTCAAGGCACTAGGATACACAGAACAAGACATAGGACTGCTATGGGAGGCTGGGGCAAGAAGATGCTTGAGCCCAGCCTAGAGTATCCAGCTAGAGTATCCTGTGAGCTGTGACACCAGGATACTCTAACCTGGGGCGACAGAGTGAGACTCTGTCTTAAAAAAAAAAAAAAGACATAAAACTCATTTTCAAGGAATTTATTTCATAGGAGAGATGGCAATAAAATGCAATTTGGCAATACCTGCTATAGCACCTATTGTAGGAAGTGGTACAGAAGTTAACAGAGGAGAGGGGTGATTGATTGTGAGGGAAGAAGCAATTATTTTATGGAATTCATAGGAGGAGCTCACCAAGCGAGCAAGGCAGAAATGTGCATAGGAAATTGTACAAGGCTTAGAAAGCATGATATTGATGGGTACAAGTAATTTAAAGTGGGGAAATACTAAAAATTGAAATGTACAAGGACTGTTAGACCAAGACAAAAGGAGAATATCAAGAGTTTAGCCCACACAGTGAGTAAAATGATAACTGCTTCTTCCTATAAGCATCTACTATGGTACTTTATGTATCTTATTGAGGAGTTGTCAGGACTATAGAATAAGTAGTATCTCAATTTTACAGGTAAGGGAAATTATGCTTAAAGAATAAGAAAGAATCACTGATTGCACTAATAGAGCTTAAATCCTTGAAGGTAGAGGTTGGGTAAAAGCAAAGTACAAGGTGAGGGAATGGATCATTTAGGCGCTGGGAACTTAGAGGTGTGTGTGTGTAAAGCTTATTTTAAAAAACAAAAAAACCCCAAAAACACACAAAAACAAACCAACCAAATTTCTCTTTAGGTTTATTTCAAACAACTCTGTTGCAAATGCCAGAAGAGTTTTAACCCTTATCGAGTAGAAGCAATCCAATGTCAGGTAAGCATATAGCACACTTGACAATATTTAGTTAAACATGAAGCTGCTGTGACAAATGTTAGGATTTGATAGAATTGGATATTGGTATAGGTGTGTTAGATTTTCTGTATGTTTGGAATTTTCTGTTTTAGAAAAAGAAATTCAATCATAAATTCTATTTTGCTTTCTTTGAGGAGGACAGGGGGATTCACTAATTTTACATGGTGTTCGTGTATGTGTGTTTTTCCTCAGACACCCTGTGTAGAGTTTGAGTGTAGTAATTAAATAGACAACTGCAATTAAGATTTTATTATGTGCTAAACTTTTGGCTAATGCTTTGCCCGAGATATTTCCTGTGTCTAACTTTTGTGATAGTTATCTCTGTTCTATAGATCAGATACCTAAGTCCAATAAAATAACTTGTCCAAGGTTAGACTGATGAATGTTAGAGCCATGATTGGATTCCATGGTGTTTGTCTTCAATGTCTAGAGTCACAGACCTAGACAAGATCCTTAACTTTAACCCCTAAGGTCTTTTGGGGAAGGAGAGGGTGGGGTAGAGGGGAGGGAATCTAAAACAGCTTGAATGAAACCTGACTTTAAGCTTTTCAGAAAAGTATAGCATAGTTAATTTTTGTAATCAAGAGGGTTTTTTTAAAGCCTAAATATTAGTTAAAAATATTTTTTTTTCTATAATTAGTAGAAATAAAATGAGATTTTATTTTTTTGCAGGATATTTTAAAAACTAGTTTATAAATGATTTATCCTCAGACTTTTTAGTCTGACATTCTCACTTGGTTTGCATATGTTCAATTTAACTACCTATTAATTGGACTTAAATATTTTTTCTTACTATTTTTCTACACTCTTCTTTTTTTCTTGTATTCACTTGAATTGACTTTTTAAAAATGTTATTCCATTTTTGCCTCTATCTCAGTAGTCATTCTTCAGTGTTCTTCTGGTGGTTACCATAGAGATTACAACATGTGAAAGTCGAAACAAATTATTAATCTTGCCTCTCCCTAGCAATGCAGTAACTTTAGGGCACTATAATTCCATATCACTTTACCCTGTTTATTTGTGGCTGTTGTATATTGTAATTTTACCTGCATTTTAAGCTTTATAAGGTATTTTATATAGTCAGTATTTATTTAGTTCTAGTTATATATTTGCTCTTTTTGTTGCTCATAAATTTATCTTTTGACTTGAACACGCTTTAATATTTTCTGTAGTACAGGTCTGTAGGTAACAGATTCTATTTGTCTATATATCTTTGGGAGATTTTTGCTGGGTATAGAACTTTAGGTTAGCAGTAGTTCTTTCTACCTTTTAAGGGTCTTCATTAATTCTATCAAGTTGGCTGTTGGTCTTGTAGCACCTTTTGAAGTGATCTCTCTGCCTTTCTTAAATCTGATTGCTTTTAAAATCTTTCTGTTTTGGTTTTCAGTAGTTTTATAATGATGTGACTAGTTATGCCTGTTATGGTTTCTTTGTATTTATCCTGCTTGGGGTTCATAATATTTCCTGAATCTGTAGCTTGAAGATTTTCACTACTCAGAAATGAATGGTTGAAATATTATCAACCATTATTTTTTCAAATATTACTTCTCCCTGTATTTTTGCTTTCAATTACTCATGTCAGACCTTTTCTGCTTTTTTCCTATATTTTCCTTGCTTTTGTCTCTGTTACTTTAGACTGGGCATCACCTAGTAAACTATCTTCCATTTCTTTTTCTAAAAAATTTTATTTTAAATTATGGATACATAATAGTTGTATCTATCTTCCATTTCTGTTTCTCATACCAGCTTTTTTCAGTCTGCTTTTAAACCCATCCATTGAGCTATACAGATTTTAATTATTGTATTTTTCTGTTCCAGAATTTTTATTTCTTTAATAAAATCTCCTTTTCTGCTGGAAGTACTAGTCTTATTTCCTTATACATATTAAACAAGTATAAGTATTATAAAATCTGTCAGATAACTCTTCATAAAGATATTATAAGAAATTAATATAGGCTGGGAGCAGTGGCTAATGCCTCCTTTTATTTATTTATTTTTTTGGGGGGGTATTTAAAATCTATTTTAATAAAAACATTCTCATCATTTTAAAACAATTTGCATTGTTTAATCTGAAGCTGTTCTGGCATTCAGGACTTAACTTTTCTGCTCCACAGGTTTTAGGTGCCACTGTATTATTAATTCTCCAGTGCTCTTGACACATGTGTTAGACATGTCTGCCTCTATTGGAAGTCCTTGTGGCAGCCGCAGGGGCTTGATTCTTATCAAATGTTTGACCACTTTCAGTTTTGCATTCACTGAAGGGATATTCTTGTGAACTTGAGGGGTATGTGCTTTTTCTAATACAAACATCTTTATTGTATCTTTTTCCCGGTATGGTCATCTTTTTGTACTTTTTATTCTAGTAACAAGATGCAGTTTATGGGGGTTCTCTGGATCCCCACCATACTTTTCATGATCTGTAGGTGAAGGCTGAAACACTTTATCTGGAATTCTTGACTTGGTAAATTTGTGATGAATCCAATCTGTGCAAACAAGAGATTCCATGCCTTTTGTCACAGTCTGTAGTTTGCCTACTGGTCTCTGAAATTCTG
>CAUYON010094918.1:0-27053 GCA_963573935.1 Arctocebus calabarensis
CCTTCATGGCATTTTCTTGATCACTATATAAAGACATTGATACTCTACATTTAATAAGTTTCCCCAGTACCCTGCTAAGATGCACCGTAGGTGTGATCCCACCAATTGCCCTCCCTCCACCCATACTCCCCCCTCGCCTCCCCTCCCTTTCCCCTTTCCCTGTATTCCTATGCTATAATTGGGTTTTAGCCTTTCTTTAAGGCGCATAAGAGACTGAGAATGAGAAACTGTTTGATTTTCAAACTCAGCATATCTTGCAACGGGAATGTCTTCTCTTAATTCTGCTTGAAAATTTAATAGTCCCTTCTTTGTCTCTATCTTACACCTTATTGAGCACATTTGAAAATAATAACTTGCCCTTTCACCATTCTGCCTGATAATTTCTTCAGAAGAATAGTGGGTATACAATTTCTATCTTCTATATTATTGCAGTACCCCATAGTGCCACTACATAGTGGAATCAACTTTTCTTCTGCCCCTGATACACTTTTCTTACAGTTTCCACAATCTTCTTAAGGACCTTCTGGATTTTACTCATTGTCCCCAAACCAGTGCCATAGGTTTAGTTTTTATTATACAGCAATGCCTACTTCTAGGTAAAAATTATTATTTTAGTAGTTCATTACCATGTAAAAATACCCCCTGAAATTCAGGAGATTAAAAGCATCGTTTCTATTGTTTCTCACAATTCTGTGGGGCAGGAATTGGATAGAACATCTCTCTGCTGGGACTAGATCATGTCAAATGGCTTCTTCACTTACATGTCTAGTTATGCTTCAGCCAGGATGGCTCAAAGGGCTGGTGATGCCTGGAATAGCTTACCTAGGTCCTGTGTCTGGAGCCTCAGTTCTCCCTGGTGGTCGAGCTTCTCAGTTATCCTTCATGGAGTCACAAGGTCTCTCCCTCTCCACGTGGTCTCTCTGATGGCCAGGCTTCTTACATGGTAGCTCGGGGCCCCCCAGAGTAGAAAGAAAACACTTCTACTGTTTAAAGCAAATCGAAGGAGCAGCCTGGGTTCATGGTTACACGGTGGTGTGAATGCCAGGGGAGATCCATTGGGGGTCACAATATAACAGACTGCAACATGATCTACTGGAATTGGCAAGGAAGACGGAGTCCATTGCCATTCCTGACCTTTTGCTAGACCTAGTTGTTGTAGTCTGAGGCGTATCACAGCTTGAAAACAGATGTGCAACATCGCACAGTAACATTGCCACATGCTGGCTCTGAGACATCTCACACTAATGCGTGTCCTCTTCATCCCCGTCCTTCACCATTAACCCCCACATATCCCTTGACAGACTCATGTGAACCATTTGTGTTTGGTTTGGTTTCTCCACGCGTGTTGCCCATAGTGTTTGGAGAAAACTGTTTCACATTCCCTCAGCCTAACATTTGCTATTAATAGCAGTTCCCATTTCTGGAAGGCCAACTATTTGCACCAAAAGTACAGAGCAGAGACTCCAGATAACCCCTAACCACAGGCAGGAGCACTTTGCCTCTCATCTGTTCTGGCGTAAGTGGCAAATGAAAGCTTAATTCTGGGATAAGATGTAAGGGGCACAGGGGATTTATCTGCCAGAAGGGGTCTTGCACAGCGTGAAAGGAGGGGCAGCAGCAGCCTGTGAACTCCTAAAATTGCATGCCAAATTTGGGGTGCTTGTGCATTTAGGGGGGGAATCCATTAGCTTTCATCAAATTATTAAAAGAGACTCTGTAATCTAAAAAAGCCCCTAAGAATCTGGTCTCACATGGGATTATGTGATACAATTTTTAGATCACTCAAAGGCCAGCTTGCAGCTTTCATTGTCTTAAACCACATCTTCCTACACCAGTAAAAAGAAGCGTAGGCTTGATCGATCTTAAATACCAGAGGAAATGGAAATGCTGCTCTGCTAGTTCTCCACTGCATAATTGCTTTTTTTCTGTCTTCCACTTGCCCTTATTTTCTTTCTCTCTCCACATCCTTTTTTTCTAGCCCAGGGGTGTCCAACCTTTTGGCTGGTCGGGGCTACATTGGAAAAAGAAGAGTAATCTTGGGCCACATGTTAAATACACAGACACTGACAAAAGTCAATGAGCAAAAAGTAAAACGTCTGTGCATGATTGTCATGCTATCTGCCATCATAGATAAGCAAAAAGTTCTTACATAATAATCCTAATTATGCGGTGGCCTGGTTCAGAGAGTCTTTTAAAATTGTGTAGGTCTCAAGTTTGTGATCACTAATATAGAAAATGTATCTAAGCGATAAGATATCCTTTAAAAATTTTTTTAATTATAAAAGTGGGCAACATAAAACTAGTGGGATATTTGACTTTGCATTTGAGAAATGAATTTATCAATATTTGGCTTGACGGAAGTAGTTGCAAATCTCAGTGAGTTTTCAAGGTGATCATCAGTTTCACTCTAATTTTATTCTTAATGTGTTTAATTCTTGAAAATAGTTACTAAAAATGTAGGTGTTGCCAAAAAGCGATGACATGAAAAAGGTGTGATTGTGAAGTGAGGGGTATTTGTCTCTGGGAAGAGACCTATAAAAGTTCAGTAAAGAGACACAACCAAATTTTTCTCTAAGTTGAATGTCAGACTGTAGCTCTATGTTTTCCATTTGAAAATTGGGAGGTAACTTATTTATGTCAACTGAACACAGAGTTGCAAATGCACCAAAACATTGATAATTCTCCCTAGAAATCTTGAAATCTATTTTCAAATCCTTATATCAAATTGAAAACCAAGGCTGCATATTTTTTGCTAGTCACAAGACTGTGGTTAGCCAATGTGTCAAAATGCATAAAATTGTTTGCCTTAATTTCAGTTTCATTTAGAACACTGTTATGGTTTGAAACATTGTACTGATTCCTAAATTGGTTTACACCTTGAAGATTTATGTTCAACTCATTTAAATGAGCAGTTAAACCCACTAAAAATGCCATTTTTCACTATCATGTTCTGGCACAAATTTGGTTTTTGTTATTATGAACAACTTGATATAACATATAGATATGTTTGTTATATGTTATATCAAACAATAAATTAGACATAACAAATTAGAAAATCTTTGATATCAACTTGATATAACATATAGGTGTGTCATATGTTATATCAAACAACAAATTAGACATAACAAATTAGAAAATCTTTTCAACATTTGGCCTCAACTTGGCCATCTTACTTCCATAACCAGCATCAATACTTTCAAGGAATTCCTAAAGTTGGTGATAAGCTAATCCCTTGGCCTTATGAAATTCACAGTCAGTATCGATGATAATTTGCATAATGTTCCCCATTTTTAAAGCTTTTGCACTTTGATTTTCTTGATGTACTATGCAATGACACTTTGTTAAACATGAGTTTTGGAGGGCAATTGCATCATCTTCTATTAATTTCGCAAGTCCTTGCCTTTTACCTACCATGACTGGGGTACCATCAGTAGCTACACCAGATATGTTGATAATGGACAAGAAAATCGCTTTAGCATATTTTTTTACGGCTTTGTATAAATCTCTTGATTTGGTTGTGTCTTTTAACGGCACTAAAGAAGCCATTTCTTCAGTGACATTACATTCATCATCAATACCTCTAATAAAAATGGCAAGTTGAGCCATATTGTAGCATCAGTGCTGTTATCAATCACCAAAGCGCAACATTTGAAATTAGCAGCTTGACTCCCCAAACTTCTTCCCATAAATTTTCCAATTTCTTTAGTTCACCTGGCTATAGTCTGGTGAGACAAACTGATTTTAGAAATAACCTCTCCTTTTTCAGGGCAAATTATATCTGCCATGCTTTTCATACATTGTTTAATAAACTTACCGTCAGTACACGGTTTTGATTTTTTTGCTACTAACTATGCTGTCACATAAGTGCCTTTTACCATAGAATCCATCTGAGTTGTAACTTTAAAAAAAAATTTTGTTAAGACAGATTTTTTTCAGTTCCACTATTTTGTCCTTAAGACACACCCCTTCATACACATTGAATCTGGCAGCATGTTTTTGCATAGAATGTCTTGTCAGATTATAAGCTTTGAAAACTTACACAAATTCCCTCCAAATAAAGCAGAGTGCCTTAATATTTGCTATGGCAAAAAAAAAGTACAATCTTCCTTCATCCGTAACTTTTCTTTTGGGGGGGGTTCCGTTTTTTTGTTTGTTTGTTTGTTTGTTTGTTTGAGATGTTCTAGAAGCCATGCTGAGATTTAAAAATAATGATAATAAATAAGGGATTAAATTTACTTTTATTATGAAAATTAATTGATAGGAAAGTAGAAGGCAAGGTTTGGGCCCTCCCACCTTTTGGTTGCTGATGCAGGGCAAGGTGAAGGGCCAATTATAAAGCTAAGTGGGGATGTGTGAGGTGCCATCGAGATGTGGAAGTACCTTAAAAAGCAAATAAGAATGCTCACCTGAGTCCTAAGTAACATGAACACCTCACGTTACAATGGTAGGCTGAAATATTATTGAAAATCACTGCCTCGCCAAGTCACCACGAGCACCTGTAACATCTGATGGTGTCAATTACGTATGTTTATTTCATGTGACATTGTGATGTGGCATTGTCATATGCAAAGTTTATGCTTGAGAACTGCACAATCAAGTTCCACCAAAAAAATCACAAAACTATCCCCTAATGTTTTAAGTAGTTTACAATTTGGGGTTGAGCTGCTGTGTTCGTAGCCATCCTGGGGTGCAGGTGACCCTGGGGCTCAAATTGGACACCCTTAATCTAGTTCATCTCATATATATATATATATATATATATTTTTTTTTTAAATATTTCAGCCATAGTCCTGGTCATGACTTTATGTGTTTGTAACAAGTGACCTGTATTAGAAAGGATTTCATAGCTGGAAAAAAATGAGTTTTCTTATACTCGTGAAGTGACTTACTCTGTAGTAAGAACTAGCAGGTGACAGCGAAACACTGGTGGGTGTTTCCAAGTGTCCTGAGTCCCTCTTGGAGACACATTTTCCCTTCAACAAACCATGGGAATAGAGTTGACATATGTCCTGGTATATGATTTTAATTAAACTCTTCCAGTGATTTCCAGAAGCATCATGTGTGGAAGTATAAAAGTTTCTCCTATAATTTTCAATGTTCCTTGTTGCCTATTTCCCAACTGGGACAGAGAGGAGAGCAAGAATTAATGGTCCCACTACCATGGAGAAGCACAGTTCCCTCACACAGACACATCCATCTCCAGGCATCAACTGCTCTTGCCAATTCTTCAAGCACCAGATGAACCTGGCACCCAGCTAGGTTCAACGGTGGATACAAAGAGGAATGAAACCCACTGTGTGCCTTCAAGTTGCTTCTGGCTTAGTGGAAGAAACTAATGAAAACATATACAAGGAGAAAGAGGCAATGGAGAATTAGACTGGAGGTTTACCATTCTCAGAGGTACAAGAACAAAGCACGGAGAAATTCTTATCTCACCTATTTGCTTTCAATTCTATCTACAACTCTCTGCCCTTGATATTTCCCCCTTGTTGCTTTTCTTAAATAAAGAAACCAAAAGGGTAAAAGTGGAAGGAGGAGGAGAGCTTCCTATCCCAGCTCTTTGTCATTTTTCTCTCTTTCCTTCCAAGCACCTGTCTCCGTCTTTCTGTTCTTTGGCCCAGGCAGTGGACACGGCCTAGCTTGCCCTCCCCTGCTCTGGTTTCTCCCACCCCTGCTCATTCTGCTTCTCTGCTACTTCACCTCCTGTGCGCCCTTTTACCCGAGGAATATGGACTGGGCAGCTCGCACGTGTCCCTGCTCTGCACTGGGCCTTAGAGACGCAAAGATGGATCTGATCACTGCCTTGGGAAAGCTTGTTTACAAAACTCGCCGTCTCCTAGGGATCTATCAAGCCTCCATATTATGTTCCTTTTTTTATTTCTCCTACTCTCTCTCCTCAGACTATTTTTATTTCTATCTCGACTGCTGTTAGAGGCCTCCTATGAGAAGGAAATTATCTATAATGGAACAGAAACATTAAAAGCCTCAGTTTCCTTGGAAATTATTGAACTCATGAGAGGTTCACATTGGGCTTTGCAGTTGGAGAACTAAGTTATAAGAAACTTTGTCTTTCTAACCAGATTTTAACACTTACCCTTTCTGGCTTTTCTTCAGATAGTGTGTTTTAAACTTTGGGCTGTTAGAATTTTCTATACGCTCCGTTCCACACCAGATGATGAAGGAATGCCTTTCTAAATTCCTGAACTTGGACTAAATATGTCCAAGGTAGGAAGCCTGGAGGCAGTGAATAGCCAGGTCTCTGTCTGGGCAAATCTGAATATGCTCTCGGGCCAGGACTCAGCTAGTCTGAGTGATCTGCTTGTGTGCCACTCAAGTTAAGGCAACACTAATAATTTATCCGTTTTTGATCATCTCTGTATTCATTCACCCACAAAAATAGATTCTGAGCACCTGCTCTATAGTAGGGATTACAAAGTTGAACAAGACACAGATAGTTCCAGCTCTGATGGAATTTTCAGCCCAGCTGAGAATAGGGATAATCAAATGTGCCCAGTAATTCTTTCTTTCTCTTTCCTTCCTTCCTTCCTTCCTTCCTTCCTTCCTTCCTTCCTTCCTTCCTTCCTTCCTTCTCTCTCTCTCTCTCTTTCTTTCTTTCTAGACAGAGTCTCACTCTGTCACCCTGAGTAGAATGCCGTGGTGTCATCATAGTTCACAGCAACCTCAAACTCTAGGGCTCAAGCAAGCAATCTCCTGACCCAGCCTCCCAAGTAGCTGGGCCCACAGGGACCCACCATGATGCACAGCTAGTTTTTCCATTTTTAGTAGAGACAGAGTTTCGCTCTTGCACAGGTTGGTCTCGAACTTCTGCACTCAAGCAGTCCACCCACCTCAGCCTCCCAGAGTACCAGGATTAAAGGTGTGAGTCACCACCTCTGGCCAGTAATTCTAATAATATGTCAGCATCACTGTGTCCCAGGCATGAGGTGGAGATGCTGTGTTCTTCAATGTTTTCAATGTCCCTGGGAGACAGGCACTGTTAATCTCCCCACTTTACATGTGAGGGAATCAGGATTTAATGACATTAAATAACTGGCTGCAAATCACAGAGTTCTGACCCCCCAGGTACATTTGAGTCCATGATTCTTTTCTATCATACTACACCATCTCCCACAAAACTTGACATCGTAAACAAACTGTTGTCAGGATTGGGAAAGAACACAGTAAAGCAGCATCCACAGTGTCTCATGCTACAAATCTGCAGGAAGATTTAGAAATAAAATGACAACATGCTTTAAAAAGGTCATTCTCAATGACCCAAACCATTTTCTAATTTGAGGAGTGAAAAGAATTTCTGCAAAATGAAATAAAAATGAGAAAAGAATTGTTTTTTTAATCTCACTCATTTTCAAAAGCTATGTTCCTATTTCTAATGCTTTGTCTGCAACTCAAGACTGAAAAGGGAAAAAATAATAATAATGAAGACTCGCTCCCCTTCTTGAGAGGAAAAAAGAGAGAAAGAAGAGAGGGCATACAAAAGCAGGGTTAAAAACTCTGTCTCTGGCTAAGGTCAGCAGGTGGCCCAGATCCAGACAATCCCATGGGAACCTCAACTTTATAAAGGTCCCCCACCTCACTCCCTGGGCAATGTTCCTACAGATGTCATTACCATCCTGCAGGTCAGAGCAAAGAGGCTATTCCTTGACTCCACCTGGGAAGATTTTCTTTTATCACCAGAAAAAGGATAAAAACTAAATTCTTAGAAAAGGAAGAGGTTTCCAGAAAGTAGATCTAAAAGATAATCCACTCTGGAATTTTCTGTTCCATCTTGATTTTCAGTTTGTACAGGACATCTTGGAAGAAAACTAGTGCATGGACTGTGAGTTGGAAAGTTCAGATTTTCTTTCCAGGTTTGGAATGACCAATATGATGGCTCTTTACAAGTCTCTTTACCTCCCGGGCCTTGGTTTCCTCCTCCATAAAATCACAATATATTTGGACTATAGTTCTCCTTCCAGCTCTAATACTTTGTGATGGTATTTCCTGGACCCTCACTAGATAACGACTTGTCTGGGTCTTCTTTCTAACAGATGCATTGCCATGGGAAACCAGAGTCTCTGAGCATCTATAGCAAGCTGGGTGTATGTCTCTAAGTAGGTGGGCTGCCCATCCCTAATGGCCTTTCTTACACCAGAAGTTTGAGGCAGGGCAAGAGTAAAGAGAAATTAGAGTTCAAAATGATTTATATAGCTACCTGACCTGGGAAAACAATGCGAGTTATACCAACTGACTCTAAAGGGAAGAAAACAAAATATAATGATCTACTTAATTGGGACAACATTTTTAAAATACCAATTCTCTGTATTTCTTACTTCTTCCTCAAAATTATGTTTCCCAGCACAGCACCACTCCTCATCTTGAGCCCAAAGGAAATAACAGTAAGTGCCACTGTGGGCACATGGAATAAGTTATAGTGTGTGTGGCTGTGTGGGGGGAAGGTCGGGGTACAGTGGGAGGGTCCCCCACTAGCCTGGAAGAGAAAGATGAATGTGTGCCCTTCTACCCCCAGCAACCGTGGGAAGCATGAGGGGAAAAGAGAGGGAAATGATGGCCATGCACGCCTCCAACTCTCTCTCTCAGCCAAAGTTCATTGCCACATAACAAGCTACCACTACTCTAGCATCTTGAATCAACAGACACTTATTACCTCACAGTGTCTGTGGATCAGGATTATTTGTTCAGGGTCTCACAAGATCAAAATGGCAGCTGAGCTCGTTCTCATCTGGAGGCTTGACCAGAGAAGGCTCTGCTTCCAAGCTCACTCAGGGTGTTGGCAATGTTCATGTCCCTGTGGTGGTAAAACTGAGGGTCCTGCCTTTCTACTGGATGAAGCATTTCCTAGAGGTTGCTGACATTTCCTAGAAGTCACCTGCAGCTCCTAGAGGTCACAATGTCTTTCCCCACATGGCCACTTCATCAGTCAGCAGGGAAAGTCCCCAGGTGTTAGGTAACAAGATGAAGTCATACATAATGTGACACAGGCATGGGAGTGACACTGCACCTGTTTCTCATATCTTACTGGTTGGAAGCATTTGCAGGTCTCACCCACACTCAAGGGGAGGGGACAACATAAGGGTATGAACGTCAGGACGTGGGGATCACCGGGGGTGCCTGAGAGTCTACCACCACCAAACCACAAGCAGAAAGGCCCTTGTCCTCGTTGAGCCCCGAGGAGAGACTGTTTTACAGGACACTGCACACCCTCATGCCTCACGTATGCTGGCACGCCAGAGCAAAGCTGTGTTAGTCTAAAACAGGCCTGGTTGCTGGGGTCTCCCTCCTTATGTGGAACGGACTTGGAAATCGTAGATGCTCTGTGGAAGGAACTGGAAAATAACTGTCTTGCTGGACACGCAGCAAGTCAGAGGTCTTTGTGATGGAGCAAAATGACCCTGTGGCTAAGGGCAGCCAAGACCAGGAAGCAGCAAGTGGCAGTCGCAGCCAGGACTCTGTCTGGAGGCTGCACACACCAGCTCGGTCAAAGGGCAGGTTCACCAGGCCCTTCCCAAGCTGACAGAGAAGCAGTCTCAGGTCCCCGGCAGCAGATGCCCACACAGGGAAAGGGCCAAACCCAGCAAGGCCAGCAAGGGCTCAGGGAGCAGCCACAGACCTGCACGAAACCCTCAGGAGCCCTTCCCCATTGCTGCAGGAACAGAGTGAACGCACCCATCTACCATCTTGAGAGGAAGGACTCTGAAAGCCTGCGCAGTTACCTGAAAGGGACTATTTTAAACCAAAAGGAGACTGACATATTGTTAATTGGCTCATTTAAAGTTCACGTTTGTTTCCCTGCTACCCCAGGGCTGGAGGATCTTGAAGAAAATTCAATCAGTTATAGAGAAATAAAGAAAGTATATTTTCTTTGCACAATTGGATTGTGTGAGTAAATTTGTAATCGTGCTACACCTGCTATGTAACAGACACTATACGCATATGTTTTCACAGAGTGCTTCCACAATCCTGGGAGGGAAATGTTATTGTATTCCCATTTTACAAATGAAGTCAAAACCCTGAGAGGTTAAGTAATGTGTACAAGGTCACCCAGCCAATAAGTGGAGAAGTTTATATAGAACCCAGAATTTTCTGATTTTAATGCTGACACTCTTATTCCCTGGGCCTCTGTATTCATCAGAATTACTAGTAGGCAGACTCCTGTAATAAGCATTCCCCTAACCTCAGTGGATTAGCACAAGAAATTCTGGTTCTCACTTATTTCACAGTCTAGTGCTTGCTGGTGAAAGAGGCTTTGCTCTACATAGCCTTTTGGAGACCCACCTTCCTTCCATCCTCTGATTCCCCACTCCTCAAACTCCTCAGAGTCTGCTCTGATCAGCCAGCAAATGCTGAAGGAGGGACCATGACGTGTTGTGCAGGGTTAGAGTGATGTGATGGGCCATGCCCGGAAATGGTGTCTGTCCCTTTTGCCAACATGTCTCCCAGAACACAGTGACATAATGCCACCTAACTGCAAAGAAGGCTTAGAAGTGTCATCTAAGTATATGCCTAAAAAACAAAGGAATGGGGTTTGTTTGGTTTGCCACAGCCGCATATGTTCATAACCTAAAAGACTCACACCCATGTCATCTTCCCATATCTTTGGACTCCCTTACTCAAAGGAGTCAGATTTTTCCCTCCATTCAATATGAAAGTTGAAATTCAGAAATTAGTCTGATAATAAAATGAGAAAGAGACCAGATGCTGCCAGAAAACTTCAGGTTTGGCTCTGTAGTATCCACATTTTTCCCTGAGTTACTTATGACCCATATTGGTTTCATACAAACGAAATCAGAGCTGGAGCCCATGGTTGGGCTGAGCCCAGTGCTGGCCATGGAGTCATGACCTCTGGAAAAAAAGAAAGGGAAAGAAAGTGAGCCAGGGCAGTCCTTTCTGCTCAGCTGAAATCATAGCACAGCCTGTCTTTGTGACAGGTCTGTCTCTTGGATGTTGGAATTCCTACGGGAGGAGAAATCCAAGATGGCATTGTTGATTTTCCTATAGTCTTAGAGTAGCCCTAACTGCCTGGGCTTAAGCCATTCTGAGAAAACTGAGAATAACAACAATAAATATATCATAGTTCAGAATAGAAGTTACCATGTCATATTGAATTTTGTTCCCCCAGAGCTGGTAGGCACTAGATGAATGGTCATTGATTTGATCTGACCAACAAGTTTCTTTGAATAGTAACTATAAGAAGATGGGCTTGGAAAATGTCTTTGGCTGGAATAAGGACAGCACTTTTTTGTTTTGTTTTAAAAACCTCTGATGTCTTGGAATAATATTGTTCTTGATAAATGCAAAACTGGGATACATACCTCTCCAATCAAGGATGGTTACCATGTGTCCCCAACTTAGGTTGAAATTAAGAGATGTGCCAGCCGTGATTTCCAGCATCCTTCAGTGTCTGGTAAAGGAGCAGCAGACCACAGCTTCTGGGAGGTAAGGGGGCCCAAGAGGGGCACTGGCCTCCTCCCTTGAATTGAACCACAGTGGGTCTGTCTTCATCTCTTGACATATTTGGCACCATATGAAAGTTGAAGAAAGGATTCAAGGTTAAAGACATTGGCAAACCCCTGGAGTAAACCAGTCTATTTGTTTAGACGTCATATACAGCACAGGTAATTCTGCTGGTCTCCTCGTGGCAGAGAAAAAAGCAACTGGGCAGGTGATGGTGGCAACTCAGAATTTACCTTCCTCAAAGGCATTTTGGAGAGCAGAATGACAATGGGCTTTAGAAGAAGACAGACCCTAGATCAAAACATGAATCTTAGAGGTATATACGTTAATACACTGACCTTGCAGGATGGTTGTGAAGAATGTGGAAGACCACAAGTTTAAAAAGAAGACAATATATTGTAGTGATTAAGAGTATGGGGTTGGGAGTTAGACTGCCCGCTTCAAGACTCTGCCATTTACCCGCTAGGAAACCGTAGGCAAGTTAATTAACTTCACTGATCCTCAGTCTCCACATCTATAAAGTGGGTTTTATAATAGTAGTCACCTCATAAACTTGCCATAAGGATTAAATGAATGGGTATTTGTGAAGCGGTCAGCACAGGCTCAATATTTAGCAAGGGGACAGTGATGATAATTATTATATATGTAGATCCAGACAGACAGAAGACGTCCAACGAATGATAGTTATGATGACTTTAACATAAGATCTCCTCTCAGAAAAAGCAAAACTAAAATGAAGAAAAGGCAAGTGGCCATTGGTTGGTAATGCAGAGTGAAAGACTGATTTCCTTAAAGCATTGAACATGACCAGAAAAATTGTTTGAGTAAAGCAAGCAAAAAACTGTGGGGTGTTTATGGGCTTGGGAACCATGATATCATGGTATTAACCAGGGCTGGTGTCATACTCACAGACAGGGCATCACCCTGCAAAATTAGGTTTTGTGAACAGTGGCATCCATTGGTGTTGAGAGGTGTAGAATGAAATTAAAGGAAAAGGAAAAAGCAAGCAGCCTTGCCTGGCTGCTTAGGCCTCATCCCAAAAAGCAGAGGACTGACTTCAGACACACACGTGGAACACGGAAGCCAACAGCAGATCCCTTTATCGGTTTTACAAACTCACACCTTGTGTAGTGCAGGGATGACCATCCAGCCAGATTCAGACAGACAGCAAAGCAAAGAACCCCAAGAAAGGAGAGATGGTTAGCCGAGGATGGGCTAGCTAAGGGGTTATTTTTTTGAGCCAGCTCCTATATGTCATTTAACAGGCAAGTGTGTGATGTCTAGTTGTGCAAGGTTGGTGTTAAACAATAGACAGAGAATGGTCTATACGTAGCTCCTGCCCCCAAGCATCTCGAGATCCACTGCCCATCAGAGAATCCTTTTCCTAGGCGGCCCACCAAGCAATAAGATCAGACGGCAACTTTGCAAACTCATGTTTTATCTTTTTAATATAAAAGCCAATTCCCTCAAATTATCCATTAGAGGCAAAAGAGGGGGGAAAAAAACCACCCAACAGTTAACTTTTAAAATCCAAACTGATTAATTTCTCAAATGAATAATTTAGATCTTAGACATGAAATCATTTGGAAAAGAGCTTCCACTTTAATTTCATTCTACACCTCTCGACATCAATGGATGCCACTGTTCACAAAACCTAATGCTGGTCTCATCTTTAACAAAGGCAGAAAGCAGAGCCTAATGGCAGAGGGGGTGCCCTTCCAATTCTGAGAGGAAAGGGCAGGACATGGGTGAGCTGCAGCCAGGTCAATCCCTTCAAGCTCAGCAAACAGCTCCTAAAGGGCGAATGCTCAGGAGTTGAGATATGAATCTGGAAATGTTAACTGGAGACTAACTGGATTACTCATCTCCAAAACACTTGAATACAATAAAATACATCTCCCAACAAAGCCATGTTATATTTTAATTTGTCTTTAATAATAAAAGCCATCAGATTAAGTGTAACTTATCATTATGTGGTAGCTGTGGAAGGACGTGTCCATAACAGGCACATCAGATATCAGAGGCAGGTTCAAATCCCGACTCCATCATTTATTGGCTGTGTGACCTAGACTCATCTAGTGCCTCAGTTTAATAACCTGTAAAGTGGGAATATTATTACTCGCCTCATAGAGTTTGACAAAGACACTCCCCTTGGACCAAAACTTTAGTCACCCCCTTCTGAGTCCTTGGTTTGGTTGGCCCCGACCTTGAACTTTCCTTTCTGTCTTTGTAGAATCCATTTGAGCAAGAATCCTGCTACATCCTCCACTCTTGGTATCTGATTACCCCAAGCTTCTTCAGTAGTAATCCTATCAGGCAGAAACCCCCTTCTCCTTGATGTTCCCTCTTAGTAATTTTCTATCCACTCTGCTCCCTGGTTATAAGTCTCCACTTATCCTTGACAGAGTCGGAGCTAAGTCCAATCTCTCTCCCCACTGCAGTGGTCCCTACATACCTATGGCCATGGTCCCCCAAAATAAAGTCTGAAGTCTGCCTCACCGTCTCTAACAATGTCAGAATAATTTTACCCTCTAACAGGTTGAAGTAAGAATGAAATGATTGATGTAATCCAGATAGAACTTTGTACAGTATCAGACACAGAGTCAACTCCTGGTTCTCTCTTTCTCATTCTCTCATCCTCTCTCTCTTATTCTCTCTGCGTGTCAGTTATTATTACCAGGTAAGGCATCATGGATTCTTTAAAGAAGCACCATCACCTCTCACACCTCACGTTTATGGTTCTCTCCAGACCCTTGAGATATAAGAAGTTTTTATGTGAGTGGCTAAGACCAACTTGAGGCTTCAAACTCTAGAATTCACCAGGCTTGGTCTCAAGCCACAGTTGTGCCCATTTTGAGCTACATGACCTTGGGCAAGATGGTTGAACTCATTGTGTCTCAGTGGTTCATCTGTTAAGTGGAGAGAACAGTGATAACTATTCAGAGAAAGCTTGTGACGATTAAATAAATCTATAATATATGTTAAGGTTGTCAGCACAGTCAATGCTATTGTTAACAACAATATGGGTGTTATTAGAGTAACAAGCTTTGTCTCTCCAGCTTCAGGATCCTTTTCTCTAAAATAAAGAAATTAGGTGATCTTTAAGATTCCTATCAGAACTAATATTTTTAAAATTTCTGAAACTATTACCACTTTACAGATGCAAAGACTAAGTCACGTTTCACAAATAACAAACCCCATGGCTTCCCAGACCATTATCCCCATAACTAGCCCCTAAATACTTTATTCTGTTTTAATTTATAGGCCGACCAAAGGCCTGGGCCTTTTGAATGTTCTGCTGGAATGTTAATTATGGGAAATTCCAGAATCCGTGGCTTAGAGACAAGTTCTCATTTACTCTGCTCCCTGGCAGCGGGTTCCCTCTGGCCTTGCCTTCAGAACACCGACTTACTTTCCAAAGCCCACGCAGCCCAAGCCAGATGGCGGTGCCGCCTAGCCCCTGCCGCCTCACGCCCCCCACCCCTGCCAGCTCTCAGAGCTCCAGCCTCTGGCCTAGGTCTTTCCTTCCTTCTCCCAAGTCTCACAGGTGGCCAGAAAGAAGGCCTTCTTTTATACCTCATCCAGAAACACCTTCCAAACCCTCTTCTGGGTCTGAGTCACTACCAACCAGACAGAACCACAGGTTCACTTGTTTCTTACCAGATGTAATCACCATTTATTTGAAAGAAACCATTTCTTTCATTGCAGAAGTTTTGCTTTTCCTTTGCTTGTTTTACTGGTGGGGGCATTTTGCACTCTGCCATGGGACATTTCACCAGCTGACTCAATCGGTAGTTTGTTTGGCTCCTCTCCCTGTTACAGGGCAGCATTGGAAGGGCTCCATGGGCTCACAAGCCAGAAGGCCCTAGGGGCAGCTGGCCTGGTCCCTGTTCTGCCTGCTCTGGTCTCTGACTTCATGACTTGTAGGCTACCATGATTCATAGAAAGGCCGGACTTCTCCCTGATGGGAGGTTCCAAACATCTTCTCAGTGGTAGGAGGTTTTGAAAAGATCAGGATAAAATCATTTTACCATAAGGACATTTGCAGAATGTGTTTTGCAGCTCAATTCACTATCACCAAGATGTGGAGGGAACCCAGCTGCCCATCAACCCATGAATGGATTAACAAACTGTGGTACATGTACACCATGGAATATTATTCAGCCATAAAAAGATGGAGACCTTACATCTTTTGTATTTACCTAGAGGGAGCTGAAGCACATTCTTCTTAGTAAAGTAACACAAGAATGGAAAAGTACCCAAGGTACTCCATACAAATATGAAGCCGGTCGAAAAACAGCTGCACACCCATGAGAGAAGAATAAGAGAATATTCAAGTGGGTGGAGGGGGAAGAGAGAGGGCCAGGAGGGGAGGAGGGCAGGGATTGTCATGCTATCACCTAATGTACACAATGTAAGGGTATACAGCACACCCCTGGGTAAGGGGCTGAACTCCTTGAACTTGAACTTTACCTTAGAAATGCAAACAATGTAACTTAATCATTTGTACCCTCATGTCAATCTGAAATAAAAGAAAAGAAAAAAGACACAGAGGGTGGGGGAAGAGAGTGTGTGTTGGGCAGAAATCCTCAGAGCAGTCAGAAGACAGAAAAAGTAAATAAAACATTATTTCAACTGCCTGCCTCACTGTATTCTTCCAAGCAATGATCTCCATATCCCAAGGATAATGTTGGGGGCTGGGATTGTTTTCAAGGGCAGCAGCATTAATGAGCCCTGGTGGGGCAGGTCAGTGGGTGGCAGGCTCCGGGGAGATCCTCCTCGGGTGCTCCAGGTGAAGAGAGGATGAGGAAACTGAGGGGCCACGGTTCTTGCCCCTGGGCGAACTGAGCGATTTATGCCTTATGAAACCTGATGCCTCAAGTTACTTCAAGTCAAAGAACAGAGCATGCCTGACTCTTGGCTTTTGACTTTCACAAGTGCTTTCAGTTTATCCTCATTCCACAGGCCTTCAGGGATCAAAGGATTTTCTTTATGTGGCCAGTTCAGCGCATGGAAGGCCAGGACAACTGGCTCCTGCCCTTATCCAGGTCCCCTGCCCAGGAGGTCATCTGTCCGCTCTGTGCAGGCGCAGGACTCCGGGCACAGCCTGGGATGCTCAAGTGGGCCTGCCTTCCTTTCCTTCCCGCAATGAACCAGTCACCTTGACAGGGAAAATGACTTTTGCTGGGGACACCAGCCAGGCTTGGAAGATTTCATTTTTCTCGTCCAAGCATTCAACTCCCTGGGACTCAAGCAATCCGCCTAGTGTAGCAGAAAGCCATGTCCATTTTTATTTGGAGCTATTTACTACGTATTAGCAACATACCAAGCACTGTTCCGTGACCCCCAGGAGACTTTCTCCCCACTTTAGACTGATTTATGCTAAAACAACTACACACTCCAGAGCTTCACTCCCAAAGCTGGCTGTGGGGGCCACCCAGGGGACCCTGCCATAGTAAGTACAAGTGTTAGAGCAGCAACCCCTGGCATTCCTAAGGCGGGCACCCTGGATCAATGCCCACGCAGGCCGGCTTTCTCCCCGTGTGTGTGACATGTGTCGGGTCTGGCTGAGGTTTCAGTGGACTGTGATAAGAGGTGGCCCAGTAACTCTGGAAACTCTCTGAACTCAGGATCCCAATTCACAGATGCTTTCTGGTCCCCTGAGAGGACACACAACCAAGACCCTTGGCACATGCAACAGTCTTAGAGGCCACTGCAGTTAGCTTGTGTGTCACTGCTCCCACAGTCCAAATTACGTTCTTATCAAGAATTGGTTGCGTTGTTCTCAGAGTCCTCATTCCCAATGTCATTGTTATTGTAAGTATATAATTTTAGTCAATATTATATCTGGTGAAATACAAGTGCAGAAATAAAAGGTTTGTTTCTATGAAAACTAAGTAGCATGTTTTGGAAAGAACTGGTAAAGACTATTACAAAAAAAAATACTGCTTTATGAGGCATAAGCAAGACAACGGTAAAAAATTGGAGCAAAATAGTCAAAATCTGAAATGGCTCTGCTTTCAGATTGCTTCATCAGTGTCCTTCAATTTGCCTCCTGCACTAAAAGACCCAGAGCTGGAAATCATAGCTATTGATGTAGGGGTGTGGTTTATGCAAAATGACTGGGACATTGCCAATCAGGGACACTTAAAGAAAAAGCAGGCCTATATGAAAATAAGAATCAGAATAGAAAGAGATAGTGAGTAAAAATACATTTATTTAAGATAAAATCAAAATGTTTGTGGTATAAATGCATACTTTTCTATGCTTCTCTTCTTCACCTGGTTTTTTTTTTTCCAGGTAACCAACCACCAGTCTGCAAAGGGGGCTTCTGCGTACTAGGAGATAAACACACCAACTTACCCAGGGAGTGAATTAGACAAAACAAAGCGCTGCCACCAGCCCACAGGCTTTGTCCTCCTTATTGCCCACGAGGTCTTCACTCCTTCATTCATCCCTTTATTGAGTTGGTCAGTCTCCTTGAGCCTCCTGACACAGGCAGTGTGCCAAGGACTGGGAGTGTGGCAGGCAGGAAGCTGGACAGCGGCATCCCCCGGCACAGGTCCCTGGGGCTCCATCCTCCAGCCTGCACTCCCATCTCCCCTCCACCTACCAGATTCCTCTCATGCCCTACTCTTCTGCCCCCACGCCACTGTGACCTCATGGCTTTGCTGCTGCTCTGTCCCTTGCCTGGAATCATTCTCCCATCCGTTCTCAACTTCCCTCAAGCCTTCCATCCCGTATGCCACCGCCTCCTTGGAGTCTAACCAAGCAGAGATGATCTCTTCCCATTCCAACTCCCGCAGAACTTTGTTCCTTTTCTAAAATGGAATTTGTCTTGTTCTACCTTTTATCACAAGTTTCCTGCCTTAGAGTTAACCCCTTTTCCAATTTGCAAGGCCACATAGGTCAATGATGAAGACTAATTTATTCTGGCATCTCTGCATTACCTAGTCCAGGATCTTATTCACAAATTCTAAATCCACTTTGGTTACTAAAATACTACATATAAAGGTTCACCAAACATATGAGGCTATCAAGAAAAAAATCTGTTGATAGATTATGAATTTAGATTACGAATTTGTGCTCTTATTCCTAAGAAATATTTTTGATTGACTATACAAACTTCAAGGCATCTTTTATTCACCAGCTAGTTTGCAAGTAACACAATGCAATCTGCTAAAACTTCTTTTGGAAACTTTATTTGTTTGCAAAACTTGCATTCTATGGAGATTTTTGTTCCTGCTAGAAAACATCTGGATGCAAAAAGAAAGAAATTAAGTTTTCCTCATATTTCTAGAAATTGTATTCTTCCAGGGAGGGATTTTGGTTATCCTCACATGCCCAAGACAGGGAGGTAAGGGATTATGAAGAACATAATACTGCTTTGGAAATTTTAGAAACCTTCAAATCTCCTTCTCCCACTTGCATTGTAAGGGTTGTGATTTTGTCATCATATCCTGGGCAACTATAAATGAGAATGACCCAAGCAGTCACCCAAGATGGCCGTGATTCTAAGCCTTTAGTCCTGAGAACCAAATATTCACAGGAGCCCCAAAATGTATGTCTCTGAAATATAATCATTTCCGCAGAAAATAATCAGAACTCAGTAATGCCCTTCATGTTGTCAACGAGACCAGTTGGTCACCCTACTGATCTAGGCTGGTCTGCACAGCTTTGACTGATGTCCATGGTCAGCACACCTCTGAAGTAGTTACGCGGGGTGGGGAGGCTGGTTTACCTGCCTTTTCAGGGGCTTGGAAAGAAGCTGGGTTACATGGTAGAAAGATTGCAGAACAGGGAGTCAACCTTCCCCAGCTGCCATCAGCTCTGCTCCCTGTGAGCAGAGTGCCATTTTCCCCCTTTGCTAAATGAGGGAAAGAGTATATACTTAGCTGTGTTGTGGTGAGAAATAAGTGAGATACTTTCAGTAAAATGCCTTGTACCTGGAGGATCATCATGATGAACTCATGAATTCCTCACTTGGATTCGTGTTGTTGTTCATAAAACATTTGCATACTCATTAGAACCTGGTGAACTCCCTGTGTATGAGGAAGGTGAACACTGCCGGCCCGACTGACTGAACTAATTATATTTGACCTTGTCAATGGACTAGAATGGATGATGGATCCACCTTTGTCATCCCCATTTCATAGATAAGGAAACTGCTGAACCAGTAGTTCCACCGCTCAGGCCAGGGTGGTCTGTTCTCCCAAGGGGTCTGTCACCAAAGGGCTGCTTGAAATGGCAAAGACCAACACAAGAAAAAGACACAGTTGAAGACTCTGAGTAGAACCTTTCACAGAAGAAACACAAATGGCCAGTAAATGCAAAAAAAAAAAAAAATGGCAAATTCACCAGTAGTCAAGGTATATAAATTAAAATAAAACCAAATGCTTTTCCCCCATAAATTAGTAATTTTTAAATATTACTGCTCAGTGTTGGAGAAGGTACAGGGAAATGCATATCTCATACATACTTAGCAGAAGTGCAAAGCATATAATGTTTCTGTAATTAACTTCGATGCACACAAAAATCCTAAATCAATTCAGGAGTCAAAGTCCAGGAATTTATCTAAAATTACACTTGAATATTTAAAAAATCAAAGATGCATTTTATAATACTACTTACAAAATGAAATTGCAAACTACCTAAATGTCCAAAATAGAAAATTAAATACATCTAGTAACACCTAAATAGAATATGAATTCTGTATTCATTAAATACAGAATTTAGAAGATTATTTAATGACATGAGAAATATTACATGTTATGTTTTGGTAAATAAATAGGTTTAAATGATATATATGTACACAATATGGTTTCAATTTTATAATCAATTATACACACCCATTCATAAAAACATTGAGCAAGAAATAGACAACTTTAACATTATGGTCACTCGGCTGAGGAATTGCAGATTTTTTTCTTTGTCATAGTCTTCTGTATTTTCTTTATTTTTTAATAAATATGTATTTATCATCAGAAAAATGTTTTGCAAAATTTTAGTATTTTCAAGTTGAAAATCTTACTGTAAGCAAAGTAAATAGTTTACCTGGAAAACAAAAAAGTAACCATAACCCTTACACATCATCTTCTCAGATGAAACACTATTTTGATGTACTACCAAATCAAAAAATTATACACCACCACAGAGGTGCCAACTCTGGTTTGGTGCACATTTACGACACCATTAAACCTGCTCTGACAATCAGCAATGGAATGTGGCAGATGGGAAGATCAGGATGTGGGACTTAACTCACCCACCAGCAATCCGTGTTATCAGGGTGTTGACCACAAGGCACCTGGATCCAACACTGCCAGCCCAGGAGTTCGCAAAAACAAGGCCAGATGGCCTGGAAGCTGCAAGGACTGATTGAGGATATTTGTGGAACAAAAGTGGCAAAAGCCCTCCATTCCATCCAGCCACACAGTTTTATAATAGATTGCTGCTGTTGTGGGTTTTTATTTTTTATTTTCCCTTCTTTTCACCCATTACCAGTTCTATAATAGTGTAGTTCAGGTAGGGGTGGCATACCCACAGATTGCCCTCCCTGAAACACGAAGAGCCTTTGCCTTGATCTATGCCCAGCTGACCGACTCTTCCTCCCCTCTGGCAAATGAAAGGTTTAGAAGTGGGCATGTGACTCAGTCAGACCAAGTAGCCTTTCCTGGCAACTTGCCAGAATTCATGAGCAATATGATTATTTGGAGCTGCCAGCAGCCATCTGACCTGTCATACAAGGGGACTCTCTTAGAATTAAGCTGGAAGCCTGCAGATGAGAAAGAGAGGGTTGATGATGTAAGCATTATTGAAATGCTGGATCCATCTATTCCTGAAGCTAGATGTTGCTCATAAATTTCCTAGGTGTCTGACAATTTAATATCCTTTAAAAAGATTAATGCAGGCTTATTTCTCCTTTGACTTTTTGGTATTATCACTGATATAATTACACAAGATTTGGCCTCTTCCCACTTAAAAATAGCCCTTATCCCTGAAAAAACTAGTAGGGATAGTCTCCTTTAGCTTCTAGCACAGTGAGACTCAGAAGAGTAAACAGGGGTGTGTGGGAGCAAGGGAGAAGGGCTCAAATTCATAGGTCAAAGTAGTCTTTGTGGTTCATGAGCTCTAGCCAAGTTCACCAAGGGAGTAAATTAAACAGAGAGTTAAAGCCATACCCCACCTATTAATAAAATATGTGTCCTTTGGGAAAATATTAATAGTTACCACAAAAGGGTGTGGAAGGAACTCCGGTACTGTCCCCTGACCCCTGTTCTCCTCCTATTCCTGGACACACAGCTAAACCACATTTCTCAGCCTCCCCTGCAGTCAGATGTAGGGCCATGACTAGGCCCAGCCTTCACGAGGTGAGCAGAAATGCATTTGATTTACTCATCCTATGGTGGCTGCTATTTCTGAGCAGCTAAGATAGAGCCCAACATGGGGACTGGGTCTTTAAAAAAAGGTACAGAACACATTTTCATGATGAAAGGGTAGAGGTGGCACTATTTTGACTCGAAGATGATGGAAAGGAGCTTTTCGTAGCACTCCTGCTGTAGTCAACACTGTTTCTAGAGCCTGGTGGTGGGAGAACAGGGCTCAGTCCGCAGATGCTGCTGAAGGAGCCTGGGGGAGGGAGAAGAAGTGTGCAGAAGGCAGGAGCAGGCAGGGTGTGAGGGGTGTGAGTATGAGCTCTGCCTGCACTCTCTGTGGGGTAGCAGCCGCCACCTGTCACTAGTCAGTTCTCCCAAAGAAGTGAGCACTTCGGAGGTACTGGGGCCACAAAGAAAAATGGGGACAGTCTCTTCCCCGGAAACAGTTACACGCCAGGGCCTCTGAGAGCCCAGGGAAGAGCCTAACACTCCCAGGGAGGCTTCACGAAAGAGAAACGATTTGGGAGGACCCTGGAGTGGCGTGGTGAGCCAGCTGGGCAGGACAGCGACAGCTGGGGGAGTCTAGAGGTGCAGACGAGCATGGCACGTGAAGAAGATGGCCAGAAGTTCTACCTGATAGAGCAGGAGTTAACTTCACAGAGTGGCGGGAGAAAGACTGCAGGGTGTATGAGAAACGTATCAGCTGACGCCGTAGGAAATTGGGCCAAGGGTAGGAAGAGGAGAGAACTGAAGGAGCATCCCGCTGGATGGGACCAGCAGGTGTCCATTCATTCCGCAAAGGTTCCTGGGGCCCCTGCGTGGAGCCAGGCGCTGCTCTGGATGTCTGGAACAAGCGTGCGCAGATGGAAGACACCTGCTCTGTAAGGAGCCTCCAGGCCACGTGGAGACTGGCGGTAACAGGAAACACGGTCAACAAGCCTCCCGGTAAGAAGGGGATGGTGTGCCAAAAACAAAGACCGGGCGGGACGGGGCTCAGGAGCGCTGCCATCCTAGCTGGGGTGGGCAGGGCAGGCCCCCGTGAGAAGCAAGGTTTGAGCAAAGATTCAAAGGAGGTGAGAGTCAGCCAAGCAGAGCCTGGGAGGAGAGTGTCCCAGACAGAGGAGGACAGAGACGTAGGGGACGACCAGCACGGAGGCAGGGAGGGAGCAGCAGGGCCAGAGCCAGGGCCGCCCCCGTAGACTCTGGGTGTCACTCGGGGTGCACAGGGCGCCACTCTGATGAGACGGTTCCTGCAGAGAGGAAGACATCGCAAAGGTCTGGAGAGGAAGGGCAAGCACGGTGGCGGATAGCTGAGTAGAGGAAGGGGACCGGCTGTAGCCTGGTCACGGACAGTTTGTCCAGAGGAACCTGTGGGCGCAGATGGTAGCGGGCAGCAGACACGGGCTGGGGGTCTGCGGACTTTCTCCCCCCACAGCTCTGGTTTCCTCAGGGAAGCGGGAAGCAGGGCCATCAGCTGGGCATGAGTACGGGGGAGGGCACCAGTAAACTGGGAGAACGAACGGCCAGGAGCCAGCAGCCGGGTTCCCTGGCAGCATTTTACAGACCCAGGTATAGTTCATGGTCACGAAAGAGAGATGCGTCCGTGAGGCTGCGCTTTCTTCTCCAGGCATCTGCAGCTCCCCCCAGAGGCAGGACGGTAAATTCACCAAATAAGTTTGAGGAGATGAGAGGGGGCAAAGGGCGTCAGCGACATAGGACAGGGCGTGATTATGAGGCTCAAGCGTGGAATTGAAACTCATCAAGGAGAGGCACAGGGACACAGCGCAAAGGTGGGAGAATCAAGAGAACATGGGCCTGGTGCCCCAGAGAGTGCTCTGGCTGGGGCGCTGGGGGGATGGACTGGACCCCTAGGAGCTGGGCGCCCTGCACGGGGGCAGGCACTGGAGAGCGTGGAAGGCTGCCGCCGAGGTCATGACAAGGCGCAGGAGTCAGCGGCTGAGCTGGAGTCAGTGGGTCGGAGAAACCCATCTGAGAGCCACGCTGGAGATAGAGGCTCACGGGTCGTCTCTTCAAAGCTATGTTGTAAAGGTGAACCACAGAGTCCCGGGGGAGGGGACCCTCAGAGCACAACATTGGACAGGAGAGGGGCTCAGGACAGGGGCAGTGGAGGAGAATCAGGCAGAAACAAGCTGGTGTCATGGTGGCCAACGGAGAAGCGGACTGAAGGGACAGCATGGGGCAGAGTCAGAGTCATCCGAGAGGTCACACAGTAAGGACTAGACATTGTCCACCCATTTGGCAATTAACGCATCTCTAGAGGACTCGGCAGCCACTGGTGGGGGAGGCCTGGCAGGAGGTGACGGGATGGAGGCAGCGAGGGTGGACCTCCCTTTCCGGAGCAAGGGGAGCCAGTTGTTAGACCACATCCGATAGTTAGTCCCCTAAGGCTATGAGCTGAGCCTGCTGGCGGAACCTTCCCTGGAAACGCAAAATGAAAGGGGAAAACACAAAAATGACTTCATTGCTTCCAATCATGCAGATCTGTCTGCACACATCTGTAAAACAATGTTGTCAAGACAACTGACAAAGCCTAGAAAACCCGTCCCTCACCCCATTCGTCTGTCACCTTGTTCCGAACCTACAGGAGCCTGCCTTTTCCTCTCTGTTGCCATTAGATAACCTTCATTTAGATGAGGACCTGTTCGTTTCAGACCCAGAAAAATCTGTATCATTTTTGGATGGGATTATCACCCACTTGGGGAGGTGGTGCTGAAGAGGCCCTACAATGGTGCACAAAATGTAGGGGCAGTGGCCCTCCAGGTCAGGCAGCCCTGGGCCACAGGTGGCCTGAAGAATCCAGCCATGCGTTAACGCACACATCCTTTAACCACTACTACATCCGTTACTACTTGCTGATTTGAGAAAATGGGAATGCAAGGATGAACCAGGATTGTTGGAGAATATACTGATAATAACTACAGAGTATGCAAAGTACCCTGAGGGAATTAAGGCCTTATAGATGATATGTTCTTTATTCAAGCTGTTGTGAAAACTTCTTGGGCATTGGCTGGATTTAAGTCATAAATGCAGAAAACATATCTCACCTAAGTTACTGACAAGGGCTTACAATAATAGGGTGGCTTCAAGATCGTCCATGGAATGATCCTCTGAGTTTATAATAAACACCATCACTAAGGTTAGGCCTAAGTCTGGGGTACAGAAGGAATCCTAAAAAACTGAAGCAGTTAAAAACAACCTCAGTATCTAGATCATCTCTGCAGTGGCTTCAAATGTCCTCTAGCAGCAATGCCTTTTTCTTTTTCTCAGAAAATAGAAAGTTACTGCCTGACAATTCCTGAGACCACAAGTCCACGATGAAACCTCCCCTTTTTATCAGGGAAGATTTGCCTGTCCCTGCCCACAATTAAGAAAACATCTCCCTAACCACTGATTGCTTTCTACCCTTTCCTCCAAGCAACACAGGACCTTGGGCTGCGGAGGACAGATTGTCTCCTCTGGGGACGCCTGAAGCCATAGCCCAGCTGCCGCATCAGGAGACAGCTAAGGTGCCTACCTGTCAGTCGGGCCCTGGGAAGCCTCTGCCCAGCCCACCTCTCCGCCCCAGTGTCCACCCTCCTCCTTCCCTGTCCCCATCTCCTTCCCCCCCTTTCCATCATCACCCACCCTGGTCTGGAGAACCTCTAACTTTAACCAACTCCCTCATTACTCAGGATGAACATGGTAAAAAAAAGAGCTACCATTGTGATAAGCACTGTTAAGTCACACATGTGAATTACAGTTCGTAAGCTCGCCCGTAAATAGTCTCAGTTGAGCTTCACGGCAGGCTCATGAGGGAGAGGGTAAGGATTAATAGCAACACTTCCATTTCACAGTTGGGGAGACTGAGGCTTAGGGAGGGTAAATATGGCAAAAGTTACACATTCTATTACCTATACCTGCTGCAACATATTACCACACAATTTACTGGCTTAAAGCAGTACAAACTAGCTGGGTGCAGTGGCTCACACCTATAATCCTAGCACTCTGGGAGGCCAAAGCAGGAGGATCACTTAAGGCCAGGAGTTCAAGACCAGCCCAAGCAAGAGTAAGACTCTGTCTCTGCAAAAAATAGAAAAATTAGCCAAGCACAGTGGTAGGTGCCTGTAGTCCCAGAGGCTTAGGAGGCCAAGGCAGGAGGATCACTTGAGCTCAAGAGTTTAAGGTTGCTGTAAGCACTGATGAAGCCACTGTACTCTAGCCTGGGAGACAGATCAAGGCCCTATCTAAAAAAAAAAAAAAATCTAAAAAATAACAAACACAAACTTAGTCTCCTATCCTTGTGGGGCTCAGAAGTCCAAAATCAAACTCAGTGGGCTAGAATCAATACTTAGGCAGGGCTGGCTCCTTTTGAAGGCTCCAGGGTAGAATCCGTGTCCCTGCTCTTCACAGATGATGCTTGGCCAGGGCCTTGAGTCCCATCACATTTTCTCACTGTGTCGTCATCACATCTCCTTCCTCCTCTTCTGTGGCCAGATCTCCCACTGTCCCCCTCTTACAGGGACACTTGCGGTAACATTAAGGCCCACCTGATGACCCAGGATAATATCCCCATCTCAAGATCTTTGACTTAGGCACGGCCTCTTTACCTTCCATACAAGGTAACGTTCACAGGTCCCGGGGATTAGTGGTGGATAACTTCGGGGGCCATTATTCAGGCCACCACATGTGTTGAGTACATAGCAGGAATCCTACCTTCCCTGGTGCTACATTTCCACATATTTTCCCTTTCTTTGGAATTCATCACAGAAAGTGATGGCTACTTTGTGGCAGTCATCACAAAGTTGCTACTTTTTCAGTTAAGTTCCCAGTCAAGGGACAAGCAAAGGACCCCTCTGAGCATGCTTCTGCCTACAATTCCCCTAGCGATGCCACCACCCTAACGGGCCCACGCAGATTGCCCACTATTCAGCTTCCAGTCCCCTTTCCCTGGCACACCTTTCTCATCCTCCTTGTTCCCATCGAGTCCCATGCCCTTTTCGGCCTCCATCCCTCCCTAACCAGACTGTGCACTGGTTGTCCATTTCACCAGGGCCAGACTGAAACACCCAGACTTGGCATCGTCTGCGGTTTCCATTAAGATCCTGTTCATCGGCGGTTGGGAGGAGCCAAGATGGCGGTCTGTAGCCAGCTTTCTGCAGACGCTCCTGTCCAGAAGGAGAGTTAAAGGACAGAAATTTAGCGAGAAAG
>CAUYON010094921.1:0-15963 GCA_963573935.1 Arctocebus calabarensis
GTCCCAGCTACTAGGGAGGCTGAGGCAAGAGAATCGTTTAAGCCCAAGAGCTGGAGGTTGCTGTGAGCAGTGTGACGCCACGGCACTCTACCCAGGGCGATAAAGTGAGACTCTGTCTCTACAAAAAAAAAAAAAAAAAAAAGAATCCTTCCTTAAAATTGCTAAAAGCCACTGAAGAATGTCCTTCACATTCTAGTTGATATAAGCAAGGGCTTGTGACAGGCAGAGGAGTTGACAAGAAGCTGCCGTGGCACTTCCCAACTCATATTTCTCTGCTGCTGCCCCAGAAATGACCTTTGGCCGGTCAGGTGACATCTGCATGTCGAGCTTCAGTCCCAGATCTACAAGCGGCAGGCAGTGTGGTTGTAAGTGGAGCTATTATGAACCACATTATTTTGTTTTGAGGATTAAATTTGATAGTGTTCGTGAAGAACTTTGTGGTGCCTGGCAGCCTGGGGTGATGGCTTTGTAAACAGTAGCTGCCATCATCATAATCATCATTATTATGCCCCCTGATCCCTCAGGCAGTTCCCTCAGTGTCCTTTGCATTTCCCAAATACTCAGTGACTACTTCCTCCCTGAACACCTGCTGCTGTCCTCCCAGCTCCCCAGATCTTGTAAGTCCCAGCCTCATCCTTGCCTCCTCTAGCCTTTTGCTTTTGCTCTTTTTTTTTTTTTTTTGAGACAGGGTCTTACTCTGTCCCCTTGGGTAGATTGCTGTAGCACCCTAGCTCATAGCAACCTCAGACCATTGGGCTCCAGAGATACTCTTGGGTCAGGCATGGTGGCTCATGCCTGTAATCTTAGCACTAGTTTGCTTGAGCTCAGGAGTTGAAGACTCCCAAGGCAGGTGGATTGCTTGAACTCAGGAGTTCAAGACCAGCAAGAGGGAGACTTTGTCTCTACTAAAAATAGAAAAACTAGCTGGATGTGGTGGTGGGTGCCTGTAGTCCCAGCTACTGGAGAGGCTAAGGCAAGAGGATCTCTTGAGCCCAAGAATTTGAGGTTGCTATGAGCAGTGATGACATGGTACTCTACCCAGGGCAACAGAGCCAGGCTCTGCCTCAAAAAAAGAAAAAAAAAAAAAAAAAAAAAAAAAAAAGAAAGAAAGAAAGAAAAGAAAAGAAAAGAAAGAAAAAGAAAAACAAGAGATTTTGCCTAAGCTTCCCTAGTAGCTGGGACTACAGGTGCTCACCACCAGGCCCAGATAGTTTTTCTATTTTTTGTAGAGATAGGGTCTTGCTCTGGCTCAGGCTGGTCTTGAACTCCTGAGCTCAAACAATCCACCCACTTTAGCCTTCCAGAGTGCTGGGATTACTGGATTATGCAGGCGTGAGCCACTGCACCCAGCTAACCTTTTCTTCTTACCTGCTTCTTCGCTGCTATCCAGGTCACATAGTTTTTCCTCTGTCTCTGATAGTACTTAACATTTCCCAACTTTTTCGGATCCAGAGCTAGGCACATAGTAAGTGTTTAAGAAATATGATACATTGGTTAATGGGGGCAGCATGGTCCAGAAGAGTGGTTCTCAAAGTGAGGTTCCTGGGGTAGTATCACATTCAGCAACTGGGAACCTGTTAGAGATGAAAATTCTGGGTTCCTCCCCAGACCTATTAAATAGGAGCTCTGCAGGGCAGGCCCTGCTCATTCTTACATGTCTTTTGAGTGATTCCATGAAGGCTAAAATTTGGAAACACTGGTAAAAAAAGAGCAAAGCTTAGGAGCAGAGCTGGGTATAATCCTGTCTCTTATTTACCAGATAGGTGACCTTGGAGACGTCTCCTTCCCTTTCTGGGAAAATAAGGAAAAGCTCATTTTTGTAGGACTATTTATAGTGTGAATTTAGTAAGAACAATGGTAAAATGCTTTACATAGTAGCAAGGAGCATGTGGGTACTCAGCAAACACTGGCCTTTGCCTTTGGCCTTATGTGTTTGGATCAAATAGGACCAGGTCAGCATTCAGCTCACAGTGAAATTTTCAGGTCAGATTTTTGCATCTCTACAGCTGTCTGCACTCCATGTAGGTCAAGGGGCCTGGACTCCACAGGAGCAGTGGGAATGTGGCTTGTGTATGCCCTTACACTCATGGTCTTCGTCTGTCATGTGACATTTTATCTGGCCCAGAGAAATATTTCTCTGTGTGAATCAGCTTTGTCTCGCTATAGTTTGGTGATGGGGAGAAACAACTTCAGCCCTTGCTCTAGCCCTCTGTGCTAAGGTCCACACTGCTGAAACCATAGTTGGAAGATGGGAAAAGAAAAACCTGAGGTCATTCATCTCTTAACCAGTTGAAACAAAGGGGGTGGCTCCAGTCAAAACTACATTGAAAGAATTGGAAGTTAAAGAGAAATTGAGAACTGAAGTCTTCCTTTAAGAGTAAGTCTACTGTCACTCTTTTGATGTGGAAACTGAGGCCCAGAGCATTTAAGTGGTGGGTTCAATCCAGTTAAGATCGAGCTTCTGATAGTTTCTCTACAAACATCCTCTGTTTGTCATTCACAATTAATGCCCTTCCTAATAAAAACTGCTGCTTGTCACTGGTTGCTTAGAGAGCTGGATCGTGGCTAAAAAAAATACCTAGTGCTGAGAGGACTGGTTTATCCTGGAAACCCCATCCCTAGTTAATCTTTCTGACCAGTGCCGGGGGAATCTTATTAGAAGACTATGCAAATGGAATCAAGCATCACTTCTCCTTTGAATTGAAAAATGGCTTGGCCTCTTGGCCACCCTTTAGCGTTTGCACAGTCCAGTAAATCATGTCACCTCTGCTCCACCCCAGGGAAAGAAGCCAAATGTTCTGTTGGTAGATTCATGATATTTCTAATCAAAAGGGTTTATCTGCAGCTGGGGAATACACACAGACATACAGACACACACACACATATTACAAAAACACTTCTTTGTACTTTGCAGAGACAATTATTTTGCTGATATGGCATTTTAACACCAGGGTTATCAAGCATGTTTTATCTGCTTTTCTGGATTAAAGATATCTCTGAGTCTGATTTATAGCCAAGTGAAATGAATTTCTATCTCAGAAGGAAAAGTCCAAAGGCAAGCTATTTCTGAACAATATATATGGCTTATTGCTGCTGCAGGAGGAAAAAAAAAAACAACACCGAAGTGACTTTATTAAAGCATACTTTTCATAACTGCATTTTGAACAATGCAAGTCATAAAGTTGAAATATGAGTATGCTACCCAACATTAAAATGCTTTGTAATGTGCTTGTGAAAAAAGCTAAAGTTGCAGGCTAAAGGGCAGGCGCTCTTTGTAAATTAAAGAGCAGAAAGGCACATATATTCATCATATGAAATCCGAGAATCCAAACTGCAGCTTTGATGGGCTTGGAACCTGGACTCCTTAATTCTCAAATCATAGACACTCTCAGGCAATTGAGAGAAGCAGAGTGGAAGAGCAATCTTCTTTTTTTTCCATGCCATTTCCTCTTCCCAACACATTTACAGAGGAATTAGACTGGCTCCCTGCCTGCCTCCTCCTCCACTCTCTCCTGGACACTGGAGGCTGGAGACCCTTGAAGTCCCCCTGCTCCCCCTGTGCTGTTTCTCACCATGGGGATGGGGATGGGGTGGTTGAGGTGTGGCCAACACATGCAAGGGGAGAGTTATAGGAACGGCCTGCACTCATCACTACCTGGGCTTTTTCTACTTGTTAGCACTTTCCCCTTTGAAAGTACAACTAGGTACCATGTGGCTCAAGTAGAGACTTTGCAAATGTGTATAACTTCATTGACATGTGAGCACCAGTAGGAATTCAAATTTTGTGAAACCAATTCATCCTTAGGCCATCAGACATTTATTTAGTCATCTATCCATCCATCTATCCAGCCAACCCACCAGCCATTCACTTTTATCTAGGGGCTCTGAGTGACTCTCTTAACCATATTTCTGAGGGTCCTGCCTATTTTAGATGCTCCCATTCTGATCAAACTTGTTCAAAATGAAACTTCACCATCTCTCCTACCATGTTTAGCACCCCTGACTAGAACAGTGTTGCAAAAAAGACTGTGGGTGTTAGAAGCAGACAGACAGAGCTCCTGTCCAGGCTCTACCACTTGCCAGCCACATGTGGCCTCAGGCAAATCTCTTTACTTCTTTGGCCTTCAGATTCCTCACCCCATAAAATAGAAAGTGTTCTTTTTGTGATCATCCCTGACATACCCCGAGCTCTAGATCTTAAATCAATGTGCCAATTTTAATACTCCACCTGATTGTATAACAGGTATCTGAAACCAAAATATGCAAAACAGAATTCTTAATGCATCCCCTGTCTGCCACCCCCATCCAAATTCACCTCTCCCCATGCCTTCCCCATTTCAGCCAATAGGACCACTATGGTCCCAGTTACTCAGGCCTAAATCTGAGACTCATCTTCGTTTCCTCCATTTCCTCTCCCTCCATTTTAATCTGCAAGTCCCATCAGCTTTATCCCCCCAAATATATGCTGAATCCATCCTCTTTACTCCAACCCTACGGGCACTGCCCTAGTCCAAGCCACCGTCAGCCCTGCCCGGACAACACGGCAGCCTCCTAGTGAGCCTCTCTGCTTCCTGTCTGCCCTCCTGTGATTCATTCTCCACACTGGACAGAGTGACCTTTAAATAATGTAAAAAAGATCAACTCAGTCTTGTAGGCATAAGACCAGTGTGGCCTGTGGTCTGCTTACCTTTCCACCCTTACCCTCTCCCTTAACTTCTCCCTGTTCACACTGTCCCAATGCACCAGCCTTCTATGTCCTTGAACACATCCAAAGCTTGGCACTTCCTATTTCCCTCCGCCTAGGGCATTCAGGCCTCAGCTCCACTGTGGCCCCTTTGTATGGCCTTCCCTGACCATTCATCACACTCCATACTATTAATCTTTTTTATTTTCCTTGTATTCTTTTATTTTCCTTACCACTACCTAAAATCTTCTGTCTCCTCACTAGCGTGTAAGCTCCATGCAGGGAACCTATCTCCTTGTTCCCACTGGATTGCCAGTGTCTAGAACACAAACTCACACATGCTCATGCATTTGTTGAAAACTTACTTAATTGAAATGATATAATGTATTTAAAGCTCTAGCACAGCGCTTATCATGGCGTGAGGATGATTTGTGCACATGCTCACCTCTGATGTTAGGCTTTGAGATCCTAAACCGATCTGGATGGACTTTTGCACATGGCAGATATTTGGGAGCTATTTCCTGGCAGAAACCCCACAAGCTGTCTGACTTCAGCCTTCAGGTGCCCACCTCCCAAGTGGAGCTTTCCAGAGACTCCCTAGAACTGTTTGTGGTCATCATTGCTCTTTTACTATGTAAATCTGTGTATGGTAATTTATTTATTTACTTATTTTTTTGAGACAAAGCCTCAAGCTGTCACCCTGGACAGAGTGCTGTGGCATCACAGCTCATAGCAACCTCCAATTCCTGGGCTCAAGCGAGTCTCTTGCCTCCGCCTCCCAAGTAGCTGGGACTACAGGCACCTGCTACAACGCCCGACCATTTTTTTTGGTTGCAGCCATCATTGTTGTTTAGTGGGCTGGGCTGGATTCAAACCTGCCAGCTCAGGTGTACGTGGCTGGCGCCTTAGCATGTTGAGCCACAGGCGCTGAGCCTGTGTATGGCAATTTAAATGAGAAAGTTGTTTTTCACCGAAGATGATTTTCACCTTCTTTTGTGAATTAAGAGAAGAATGAGTTATTCCCAAATAGTTATAATTTATGGAATAAAGAGTACCTAAAAGATGGTCTAAATTTAACATTATCTCAATAATCTTAGGACACATGCCCTCCCCATCTTCACTGATTAAAGTTACATGATTTTTTTTTTTATTTTCTAGGCTGGCTCCTCCCTGGTTCATCCCCTTCCGGTAATCACATCTGCTCTATTCCCTGCTGTGGACATCTCCCTGTCCAGCCACCCTTTCTCAGCATTGTTCTTACCTCCCTCCCAGGACCACCTCTTCAGTCCTCTGAAGGTCCCTGCTGGTCTATGCACCCCATGGCTGTCAGAGTGAGCTTTGACAGTGTCTTCCTCCTCTGCATACAATTCCTCCCCAGCCTTCCCCTTGCAAGATGAAGTCCACTCTCGGCTCATAGCCTTAAGATTCTGTTACCTTTCCAGACTCTTCTTTTTCTCCCTCCTTGCACTTCACCCTCTGACAATACACTTCCTTCTGGTCTCCCAGGTTATGCCTGTACACGTGCCCAAGGGGCCATGCCTGACTCCATCTCTGCATGGAATATTCTACTTCTTCCTCCAAAGTCCTACCTGGAAATACCCAGGAAGCTGTCACTGACTTGTGCTATAGCTCCTTTCACCCCCCTGCACACACTTCTGGTCACTATTATTCTGTTTATACTGCAGCCCTTTGGGGCCCAAAGCATAGATTCACCCTGGCCTGTCTGTGGCAGATATTTTTTAAATGACCGTGACTATGACAATACCTTTCACCCTACATATTGTTCATACAATGTGACTTTGACATTTGTTTCACTGAGGGGTAGGGTCTGTGTCACTTCCTTTTAAATGCAGGTGAACTTGTAACACTTTGACCGGTGGAAGGGATGCCTGGTGGTTTCTGAGCCTGGGTCATAAAAGGTTATGTGGCTTCTGTCTCCTCTCTCCAGTCACAACCAGCCAGCATCCTGTGAGGAAACCCAGGTCATCCAGGAGACCACAAGTAGATGTCAACAGCCCCACCTAAGGCCTCAGCTGTCAGCCAGCTCCAACTGCCAGGTATCGGTCTGAGGGAGGAACCCTTTGAGATGGCTCCAGCCAAGCCACTGTCCAACTGCAACCAAATGACAGCCATTGAGCAAGAACCACCTAGGTGAACCCCATCAAGCTCCAGAACTGTGAGAAAGAATAATCAAACAACTGTGGTTGTTTCACATCACTACATTTTGGGGTGATTTATCATATTGTAATAAAAAACAGGAACACCATTTATATATGACTGTAACTTCCCTGTCTATACTAATTTGTGCTCTTTGAGAAGAGAGACCAGGGTTCATTCTGCTTCAGATGGCACATTCCTGGGCTTCCACAGGCACCTTTTAAAGCTCTGGTAGAGGGGTCCAGTGATTGTGCCTTGGGCAGAGCTAAAAGGCATTCACTCAGCGTCCCTTCATATTGCTGGCCCCTCCTTATATTTTTCCTCCTTGGTCTCTCTTTTAAAATGAAATCCACCCCTCCCACTTCCTCTGACCTGAAGGAGGACTTTGGGACATGACACATTCCTCAGGGCAAAAGAGTTCACCAACTGCTTTCCTCGCTGTCGAGAGGGCGTGTAGAGCCTCAAGAAACACCAGTTGCCAAAGAACGCAGGAGAGGAAGTGCCATTGGTCCCTGGCTCACTCACCCTTGAACTCTTAGTGACTGATAATTTGAGGCAAATCCAAAGGTTGCCAGGATGTGTCCCTCTGCTGAGGCTGGCAGCTGAGTCAAACGGCAAGGTGGCTCATGTGTGGAGTGAGCCACTGGGCTGGAGACAAGGCCACTGTGCTGCCCAGGCTCACATGTCAGCAGAGTTTCTCTTTTCTTCCTGAGCCAATGATCAGGCCCACAGAAAAAGCCAAATCCCTGGTGCTGGGGGTTAAAGCCTACGAAATTGGTGGTTCTTAGAAAGGAAATGATAACATACTTAGTATTTACACATCTGGGGATTTGCAAAATTCTCTACACATGCTCTTCCCAAATGCCAAGAGTCTCAGTAGCAAGGAAGATAAGCTTTGCTGAGCTCTCAGTGTTGGGAAAGTGATTCTGCCTTGTAGCCTGGGAATGGAGGAAACTGTATAAACTCACTGGGTTGCTTTTAGACTAGGGGTTTGCCCCACCTCACCTGCTTCTATCTGAGCCCCTTGAAACCTGTCTTTAATCACTGCCAGTGCCTACCTAACCCATGTCCCCTTGGGTAGGCAAGAGGGACCAGGTATCTTGCTTATTTCAACAGTGGGAAGATGACTCTGGCTGAGGTGCTTCTGTACCTGGCATCATGGACTTGAGCTGGGTGAGTTCCTGGGACTCTGAGACACACTATGGGTAGTCAGCAGTGGGGTGAGTCAAGCACTGAACACATCCACGCTCTGGGTTAACTAGCGCTACCACCTGTGGTATCTTCATCAGCAAAGTGTCAGCCTAACTGTCAATGCTACAGAGACCTTAGTGTGCAGAGGGCAAACACCTTGTTCAATAAGGTGCAATTAACGTGATATGACGTTATATTGGAAGTTTTGGCTGAAGCTCTGAGAAATAGAAGTGTTTGATACCAAGGAGAATTAGAAAAGAATTCCAAACCCTCATCTGATGGAGATATCTTAATGACACATTCACACCTGAGGCGTGATTTGGTATGAAAGTGCACAGAGGAAGGCTGTTGTTAGAGGATTTCTTGGAGAGAGCTAATGGTATACCCTGCATCCTCTCAACCTCCTAGAGGAGGAGAAAGAGAGTGGTAGGAATGCTTGCCTCCTACCTTGGGCCTAGAGAGATGGGCTTTAAGGGCCTGCCCTGCAGAGCCATCAACTAAACTGAGGCTGAATTTTACACCTAAAGTCACTATAGGACTTTTTAAATTATTTAATCATAAGCAGCAATAGACACAAAATTGCTTTCTAATTTTATTGCATGAGTCTGGCTTATTCAGCATACTACTGAAACCTTGAAACTTTCAAACAGCCCTTGTTAAAGTACTTTTGATTGTTCAAAGCTACAAGTGTACCCTACATTATCTGGAAAGATAGGCAGGCTTGAGCTATTACCCTTATTTGGCAGATGAGGAAACCAACGTTCTGAAGGGTTAAAAAACTGGTTCAAGATCCTAGAGCAAGTCCTAGTCTCAGTTGTGTTGACCCTTCTGGGTTGGTTTCCTCATCTGTATAGTCTGGTTAAAAATTACAGTTCTGAGTTATGCTCCAAACCATTTACCCATGTGTAAAATCAGAATTCCATTTCAACTGCTACACATGGTACTAAAAAACAAGTGTAACAGGGTAGAGCATGGGGCACCAATAGGAGAATTTTTGCCTCTTCCTTCCTCCTCATAAGTATATCAAGGTAAACTTCCAATGACCAGAATGAAAAGAAAAGCTGTTCAGTATTGTAAGCATGTCTGAAGTACATGAAGAAAGTGCTATGCTCTGTAAATTGTGAAACACATCACAGATCTCCTTATTCATTGATGTGGTGGAAACGTTCAAGCTAGGAGTTAATTGCCCAGAAAAACCCATGTTCCCAATTCTTGGAAAGACCTCCCACTATCATATCCACCTTATTGGGCCTCCAACCCCACCCACAGCCATTTTTCTCATTCTACGTGTATGGGAAGGTCCCACAAGGTAACCCCCTATCTGAGGAATAGTAAAGCTGGAAAAGGTGATGAAGAATTTGCTGTAGGATGACATAGGGTAGGCAGTTAAATATCCTCACCCAGTGCTGGGGCACAGGAGCCACCTAGCTGCGAACCCCTACATGTCAACCCACTTACTTGTCCCACTCAGTCCGGTTTTACCTGCAGTTCACAGGCTGGACAGAGCTATGTTTTTCTCTGCCAGATCCACAAGAAACCCACCCTGTAGTCAACTCAGAACACACAGGATTGGTAGCCTTTGGCCTATAGCCCAGTTCAGAAGAAGTTGGATAAACAGTGGGTTGTTTGACAAAAGCCTCTCCTAGCCTGATTGTCCTAGGGCTGAGAGATTTGATAACCACTCCTTTTCTGCTTCTCCATTACAAGCTGACAAAAGAGCAATGCCAGGGTCATTGGTAAGTAATATCAGGGCCAAGTGATTGTCCAAAGATGGTGGTCACAAAGCAGGTGATCAATGGCACTATCCTCCCAAGTTTAGGGTATGTGGGGTATCCTTCATTCAGCATATGTTTTCTGTGAGCCACTCCCTGTGCTAAGGACATTCTAGACAAAATCTGATTTATCATTGCTCCCAATTTGTATATGAGGAGACTGGGCTTCAGAGAATTTTTATGACTTGCCTGATATTACACAGTTGTTCAAGAAGAGTGAGGATTTGTGCATATATCTGTCAAACTCCATAGTGGCATTGTCTAGAGGACCAGACCACAGTCATCCCAATGCATCCTTCCCTGAGCTTCCCCATCTTCCCCCTTACCTAGGGCTTTCATGTAGCCTTCAATGTTGTCATTACTCTCCATCTCCCATGTTCCATTCTGGTCCCTCGTCATAGTGGCGGCCTTTAGATCAGTGTGGGTGTGTGGTGGATGTCAAGGAGCAGGCTGCAGGGAGAACGTGTTGGAATGAGTTGCTTTTATAGCCCAGTGGACCAGGTTTATGGCTGTGAAGATAATGGGCTCAAGGGTTATAAGCACAACTTAAAACTTTCCTTTGCAAGGTTCAAAGAGACTATGAACAAACCAGTCCCAAAGTCCTGGTGTGGCCAGGTGTGTCCCATTGACCTTTATAATATACACAGTCCTAAAGCAGGTCATCTGGGGCTAGCGGGACTCCCAGTGAGACCTTGATCTCAACCAGAATACTTCATTCGTGCTTGAGAAAAACAAACACCCATTATCTACTACCCATGTACATAGGTCACCAGAACATGGGACTCAAGTTTGAAGCTGGTCAGCCATGTAGCCAGCACTCTGGTCAGGCTAGTGAAGTTGATAAGGTGGAACTCACACCTGTTGAGTTCTACTTTACTTTGTTCCAGGCACTCTATATACTTCATCCTGTTTCATCTTACAGGAACTCTATGAGTTATGTTTAATCATTTCCATTTACAGATGAGACAGGCTCATTAAGGTTAAGTCTCATGTCTAATAACAATTTGTAAGTGACTGAGCAAGGATTCAAATGCAAACCTGTCTAGCTCCAAAGCCTTTTCCTCAATGGTTAGCTCAACTTGGAAAGAGAGTTGAAGCCTGGCTTCAGAGCCTTACCAAGGAAGATGTCCCATGCATGGACTTCCAAACAGTAGGGTGACATAAGCAACACATGTTCTGAGAACATGAGTCTGCTAAAAGCAAGCTGGGTCTAGAGAGAGAGAGGCCCTATAGTAGACAGAGGGACAATGGGATTCTGCTCCAAGGCCCTAGGATCAAACTGAGGATTACCTGGACCAGCTATTAGGGGCATAGCTGATGCTTGGACAAGGACCCTTGATTCAGGGCTATTCTCCAAATTGTCTCTGTGGGTCAGAAAATGGGTTATCACTCTGATATTTCATTTGGAGATGTTAGGTTTGACTAAGGACCTCTGTACCACTCTGAAGAATTGAGGTGTGGGCTGAGATAGGTATACCATGAGTTCCCAAAGAGAGACCAATTTGATGGTGCCACCCAGGAGCTCTGATACATATATTCTTGTGATGTTAAATCCAAGTAAATGGCTCTGACAATGTATGGTTTGTGGAATATAAACAGTATGTTTATAGAAAAACTATTTATTTATAGAAATAGATTTTCTATAAATATACTGTAATAAGGAACACAGAAAGAATAATAGCTCAGCTTTTGTCAAAAGAATAGTGAAGAATAAATGGAAAGAGTAACAGATACCTTTACCACAAACTGAATATAAATGAAAGCAGAGGAAAGGACAGGTAAGATACTTTGGGAATTCATCTTTTGAGGCCTAGTCAGAAGCTTCTGTAGGTTGAACATTCTGCCTCCTGGACTGGAGAAGTAGGTATTCCCCTGTGGGCTCAGATTTCAGGACTTTCACAAGTCTTTCTTGCTCTCAACAGAGTATCCCCCTAGGCCTCCATTCATTAGAAGAATGCCATGAAAAGCTGGCCTGATAGGGAAAAGGGTTGGGGACAGAAAAGCAGTCAGCAATTTCAGTAATCCAGAGGCTTGGATATTAATGGGTGTTAAGGAAGGAGGCATTGGTCCTGGTATAAGGCATGAAGTTGAAACTGAGATGACTCCATAAAGTCAGAACACTTGAAGAGTGTGAATTAGTTAAAATCTGCAGCAACAGACACGGGAAAGTTTGTCTGCTTGCCGTGAAATTTATATAAGTTGAAAAAAGTTTTGCCCTGTTCTGACTCTGCCTTGGGGTTTGAATTTATACTTTCTGCTAGCGAAAATATTAAAATAAAAAGAGTCCCGTGCTTGTAACGCTTTTTGTCTATGAGGAGGAAGTAAATGTAAAAACTTACAAAAGGAACACAATTTCAAACCAGTCCAACCAGAATTCTCTGTGGTAAAGCCACGTCAAGTATGAGCTCATAAGATAAGATTGTAAGATATGTACAATGCTAACCTGCCAAGAAGCATATAATTTAATTAGATTTCCAAGAGTTTCAGATAGTACAATGATCAGGTACAGACTACAACATGAGTACATTTAAAACGAATAAAGAAATTTAAAACCACTTAAAACCATGGAAAATAATGTTTTTTTCAAAAAAGGTTAAAAAAACAGAATAGTTTCTAGAAGTTTGAAAATATATCACTAAAATTAAAAAGGTAATAGATGGCTTCAACAGCCAACTAAAGGTAGCTGAAGAGAGAATTAGTGAAATGGAAGATAGAAGAGTCAATAAATTACCCAGAATATATGTAATGCAGAATATAATGTAGTGAAAATTCAAACCAAAATCAAAACAAAATTCTAAAATCTTCCAGATAGAACAAAATAACCACACAATTACCTATAAGGGAGCAATGCAATAATCAGATTGACATTAGGTTTTTCGATAACTCTGACAGAGTACAACAATGGAATAATATAATGATAAGGGAAAGGAAAGTTTAAACGAAAATTCTAAACCCAGCCAACCATCATTCAAATATAAAAGAATATCTAAAACAGTTTCATGTAATAGCCCCAATCTGGAAACAACCCAGGCTTCCATCAACAAGTTGATGGATGAACAAATCATGGTATATTTGCACAATGGATATCTACTCAACAGTAAAAAGGAGTACTCTTTTGATATATGCAACAACATAAACGAATCTCGTAAACATTATGCTGAGGGAAAGAAGCTTGACACAGAATATCATGTAGTATATGGTTCCACTTACACAAAACTCTAGAGAAGAACATATCTAATCTATAGTGATATTAAAACAGATCAGTGCTTGGTGAATATGGGTAGAGCAGGTGGGGATAGAAAAGAGCAGAAGGGAAATTTCTTGTGGGGAGAAATGGAAATGTTCTATAGCTTGGTTGGGGTGGTGATTATATGACAGTTGTCAAAACTTCAACTGTACTCTTGTTGTAAGCCCTCAACAAAACACTGTACCCTTGTTGTAGGTATTCTTTCCATCCCGATATGTGGGAGTGGGACAGGGAAGTGAGGCACAGTGGACGAGAAAGCAATTTCCACTCAACAACTCAGCTAGCATTTTCCCCTACCCCTTCCATTGAAGGAAGGCCACAACTATCTTAGAGTTGGCAGCAAAGCCCAATTTCAAATTTTAAATTTATTGTATATAAATAATACCTTCATAAAAATAAGATAAGTGCTAATTGTTTATCTGAAAAAGATTTAGTAACAATGCAAACTGAAATCCTGTATGATACCCACATAAGAAGTTAGCTTAGTAAGGTAAAGCAAACCTGTGCTGAGGAGGTTATAATTACTGATTGACTGCATATTTATGAGAAATAGAAGTTCAAGTATTTTTTTTTTAAGATTCAGAGTAAACTCTAGAACAGAGATTCTCAAACTCTAACAAGCATTAAACTCATCCTGAGAACTTATTACAACACGATGGCTGGGATCCACCCATGAATTCTGATTTAATGGGTCTGGGGTTGGGCACAACATTTACATTTCTAAGTTTCCAAATGCTTCTGCTATTGCAGTTCCAGGACCACAATTTGAGAACTATACTGTTTTAGAGTAACAGAAATAGTAGAGAAAATCAATAGAGAGGAAAAGCCAAGGCATCACACTTTGGAGTCAGCCATGTCAAGTTTTGAATCTAGGTTTCACCAGTTCCTAACTATGGAATCCCTGAACACTTACCTTCTTTGAGTGTCAGATTCGTTTTTTGAGTCTTAGGGTCGTTGTAAGAATAAAATGAAATTGAAAAAAAAAAAAGCATAAAGCAATTAGCAGAGTCCCTGGCACACAGTATGTGTTTGTTCCAAGAAAATATCTGGATATGGGGCCATAGATCAAATTCCTAGCAAGTGTTTGACTTGTTATAAGCCCTCAACAAAACAGAGCTTCAGCATGGTTTCCATCCTAGATCTGGAGGCTTAGGGGAAGTGAGGGACAGTGGATGAGAAAAAGCAATTTCCACTCAGCAACTCAGATGGTATTGTCCCCTACCCCTTCCATTTAAGGAAGACCACTGTCTTAGAACTGGCAGCAGAGTCCCAATTTCAAAAGTTCCGTCCTAGGCGCCCATCCCCCTGCCTCAATCCACCCCTACTAACAAACTCTATTACCTGGATGTTCCAGTTTTTCAGTTGCCTGGGCAATTCCACTTTTGAACTTAATTACCTAAGTCTTTGTGGAATACCTCAGGTGACTCTTAAGACTGGGAAAAATTATTAGCTATGACCAATCTTTCTAGGTGTAGGAACTTTTCTAGAGACCACATGAACAAGTGCACTAGAGAACTAGGTTTCTCTAGTTGCTTGAGTCTAAGATGAATTAGTCAGCTAAGAGTGAGCATAAGATAGACCCCCAGGCATTTACCTGCAGACCTCAGGAGCATCTGACTGCTAGCAGCTGAACTCCTGGGCTGGCTTCCTGTAGCTCTGTATTCCTTCTCCCTGGCCCAGGCCTCTCTAGGCTTGCCCAGGTCCAGCTTGGTTTCTCCTCCCTCTTGGAGTGAGTAACAATTTCCTCAGCAGGGAAAGGAAAGGGCTGTCACTGGATGATCACTTAGCTTGTAAGCAGGGTTTCATTTCTTCCCCTCCCTTAGATGATGCCTCTGTGATATCCACATTAAGCCCAACTAGATGAGCTTAATAGAACTAGAACTAGATGCTCTATCAGCTTTGTCTTTACTTGGAAGCACCAGGAAGAAGAGAGCCTGAGAGTTCCTTCAGCCAACAGGTAGTGCTGGGCCTGACTTTTGTTTTTCATGTGAATCATTCCCCTTCTTCACTTTTGCTCCCAGAAAGCAGGGCGGAAGAGCAGGGAGGTCACAAACCCTCATCCTTTCCAGAGCTACAGAGATTAAATTGCTCTGGCCCAAGAAAGGGCCCTTTGCAGTCCCCTTGTCCTCCTCCCCTTCCCCCCACCCTCTTACAACTGTCAGGAGTAGATAAATGAGCAGCAGGGGTAAATCCAAACCACCTCTTCCTCAGGCAACTGTCCCTGACTCTCCTCCAAGGATCTTTGGGATGTCCATGGCAATCCCACTGCATGGAAACTCCTATTCCCTGACCCATCTTTCCATCGGACCCAAGGAATGTCTGACATTTTCCAGATTAGGCAAAGTCTATTTACTGCCTCTGTCCTTGAGATTAGGGACCACTTTCTGTTTTGTTTATCATAATATCCCCAGTGCCTAGAAAATTGTAGAAGAGGAATGTACAAATGTTTATGGAACGAAGACTGCTTTCCATGAGTGAGTGGGGGAGGGTATTTCAGCTACAGAAAGTCACAATTTTCTGCATTTGCTAGGGATGAGAGGAGAGAAGGACTAGGACCTACCAGCAGCCCTTATTTTAAGATTTCAAATTAAATTAAAGCATTGGTGAGTTAATCAATAAGATATTCATCCACATACTTTCCCACCATTTATCAAATGCCATTTGATACATTAAAATCAATAAAGATGTGCTCATTCAAAAGTTTTTATTATATAGTATTTTATTTCTAATAAGTGTTTTGATCCATGATTAGATTAAGAATTGTGACCTTTTTCTGCGGTGGCTCCGAAGCTGCCGCCCCACTATTAGAGAGGACACCTTTGCGGCCATAGCAACCGCCTCCGGGTGCTGCTGCGGTCAGAAGCCGCCGCACCGCCGCGCCCCCAAGATCCACAGCAACCACGTGGCCCCTC